>JAKJMR010016324.1:3584-35822 GCA_024449315.1 Daboia siamensis
CCCCCCCCCCCCCCCCTTGCAATGAGAGACTGGAAGGCAGCTCTGAAAATATCAGAATCTGATCAGAAATGGAGGCTGAGTAGTCCTTGTGGCTGCTAGACCAGCTTCTGAGTGATGGTGGATTGCTGATTTTTTCCTCCATCCACGCATGAGTGGAAATGGGGATTCCCTTTCAAGAAGGGCCAGCCTCCCTCATGCAGGACTGGGAAGTGCTGCTCCCTGCCTCCTCTTGCTCTCCAGAGATCTGTCAAGGCAGAAGAAGGTTCTCTCTCTCCCTCCCCCCCCCCTCTCTCTCTCTCAGCTTGGAGACTAGGAGGCTATCTACATCTGAGCTAACAAACTACCAATCATGCCTAGGCTTGGGAAGAAGGCCCTTTCCATCCTCTGCACATGCTTGGCTGCAGATGTTTGGGGAGGTGAAGAGCTTGTGGGGCAATGAGATTTCCCCACATGAAATTAGCTGGTGCAACTTGTTCTCTCCTGACCCAGGCATTTCGAGTAAGCTGTGCTGAGTGAGCAGCATTGAGCTGGCCATGCCCACCTGGCCACGCCCACTTGGTCACACCCACCCGGCCCCCCAAGGGCAACCATAATGCTGATGTGGCCCTCAATGAAATTGAGTTTGACACCCCTGCAATATGACTTTTTCAGAGAATTCAAATTGACTATACTGAATTACCAAAAGCAGGAAAAATAAGATTTTTGGTTGTCATAATGGATCATTTAACTCGATGGGTGGAAGCTTTTCCATGTGTGAATGCAAATGCTAGCACCACGGGCAGAATATTGCTAGAAAATATAATACCCAGGTATGGTCTTCCTGAAGTAATAGATAGTGACCAGGGGACACATTTTACGGCAAGGGTAGTAAAATTAATTAATGAGGCCATAGGAATTAAGTGGGACTATCTCACAGCTTGGCACCCCAGTAGTTCTGGGATTTCTGAAAGTTTGAATCAAAAATTAAAACAAACTTTGATTAAATTAATGGAGGAAACAAATTTACCGTGGAATAAATGCCTCCCCTTGGCCTTATTAAGGATACGAACACAACCACGTAAAGATATTGGATTGTCATCATTTGAACTCATGTTTGGAGTACCTTATATAGGGAAGGAGGGATTGCCACGAGTTGAACTGAAAGATAAACTAATAAGAAAATATGTACTCGAGACTTCCTGTTTTGGCAGCATCGGGACAAGTTGGGAAAGTCAGTGCTCGGCTTTCCAGCTTGGTTTTTCTTCGTCTACCAACCCTTAAAGGGTCGGAAAGTTGCCCTGGAGGGGCAATGAAGGAGGAGGGATACTTCAGGAGCTCAGATCAGGGGACACCTGATCAGAGTGAACTGTAGGAACCTCTGGAAAATGAAACGAAGGAAAAGGCTGTTTTATATCTTTGGCCATAGACGTCTCCAGCAGGGAGCAAAGGATTTTTAAAAAACAGTGGAATTTCAACTGCGTGTTGAAGCTGGGTGAGCAAGTTGTTTACTTTTCTTCTCTTAGAGGACTGTAAATGTTGAGCCCCTGATTGGAAAGAGCAGGAATGTAAAGAACCCCCAGAAGATTTACGAGTGGCGAGTAATTACATGGGGGAAGAGACTCTTTGTTAAAAATACTGGACATTGATAAATAAGCCAAGGAGGACATCTAGTGGTGCAAAAAAAAGAACGACATTTTTGCAATATTCTTTGTTGACTGAAATTTAACCTTGAGAAAACAGCTGCAGGTGATAAGGCTACTTTGTTATGAGACTGGAACTTAAAGTTACTTTTATTGAATTTGACCAAATTTAAACAGACGTTGTTTTGGCTATAAGCCTGTAAACTTCAAAATGACTTCATCGAATATTACCAGACTTATGAAAAAAACTGCTTCTGCACCCTCAGTAGGACAATCCAGTCCTACAACACAGGGATCTATTGAAGCTATGTTGCAAAGGGAAAAGATAAATACAGCTCAAAGTGAAACACAGAGTTCTTTAAAATTTCTTCAGGATCTTATATTAAAGAACCAAGAGACTTTGGAACGGAACCATTTAGAGATGCAAGAAAATCATAGGATCACACAAGCAACATTGGAGGAGTTAAATGAAGAAATTGTGGATATAAAGGGAAAATTTGAAACTCAAAATCAAATGATAATAAAAAATCAACAGAAGATACACAAGATTGTAGAAAAAACAGATGCTAATGACAAAAAGTTAGAAATGTTATTACGAGAAAATGAAAAATTAGATAACAAAATTAAGATTTTAGAGATGGCAAACGCAGAACACTATTTAAGGTTCCAAAATATTCCTGAAGATAGGAAAATATAGAAGAGGTGATTATTGACATCCTGGAGGAGGCTCTGAGAGCGGATCGAGGGATACTCCAACTCAAATTAGATGGGATATTCCGCTTCAATTCAAGCTATGCAAGAAGAAATAAGTTACCAAGAGAAGTACTTGTACGGTTTACAAGGAAGTCAACAAGAGACGAAATATTACAGAAAGTAAGAGATGAACCAATACAATATAAAAATAAACAAATTGTGGTTTTAAAGCAGATACCTAAGAGAGTCAGAGATTCACGAAGACAGTACTATTTTTTGACTACCAAGTTGATGGCTAATGGCATAAACTTTAGATGGCTGATGCCAGAAGGCATTTTAATAAACTGGAACAATACAAGATATAGACTTGATTCAATTTGGAAAGCAGAAGACTTTGAAGAGAAGAATAGGTTAATCTTGGATGAAGGAGCAAAAAGGGGTCAAGGGGAGAGTAAAGAGCAGAAACCAACAGAAGAGAAGACCCAAGGAGCAACTGCACAAACAAATGAACAGGAAGAGGAAGACCCCCAAAAGGGGGAGGATGAAGGACTTGTCAGAGAACAAAGGACTACTAGATCTGTTAGACCGAAATATAAGTAAATGGAAATGGATAAAGAAAGTGGAATTTTCTCAGTAAACATAAATGGACTGAACTCTCCAATTAAAAGAAATAAGATTTTTTTAGGAAATTACAGAAATTGAATTTGGATATAATTTGTTTGCAAGAAACACATATAAAAGTACAGCATTATAAATTATTGGAATATCCAAAAATTGGAAAACTTTATTATGCATCAGCACAAAAAAAAAAGAGGAGTAGCTCTATATATTAAAGAGACAATAAATTCGAAAATGGTATATTCAGATGAAGAAGGAAGGATCTTAATGGTAGAAATCTATCTGCATCAAAAGCAAATATTATTAGTGGCAATCTATGCACTGAATAACAATCAAGAAAAAATTTATAAAAACTTAATAGAAAAATAATAGAAATGGAGTATCAAAATATTTGTTTATTAGGAGATTTCAACGCAATAACAGATGGAAAAGTTGATTATAAAAGTAACAAAACAAGGAAAAATGGTAGAGGAAGATTACCTAAGACATTTTTTGATATGGCGGAGGAAATTGAAATCCAAGTTATTTGGAGGGAAGTGAATCCACAAAAATTACAATATACTTTTTACTCAAATAGTCAGAAATCTTGGTCAAGAATTGATATGATTTGGATGACTGTTGACTTGAGAATGAATGTGCAGGATATTGAAATAGAAATAGGCACATGGGCAGATCATAATCCTTTGAAAATGACTTGGAAAGGAACACAAAAAAAGGCTAAGATGGACTTTAAATTGTTCCATATTAAAGGAAAAAGAATTTATAGAGTTAACAAAAAAAGAAATGGAACTCTTTTTTAAAGAAAATAAAGAAGATACTATGATACAAAATTTATGGTATACAGCTAAAGCATACTTCAGAGGTATAAGCTACATCGTATATGGCAAGGAAAAATAAACAGAGAAAACAGCAATATATATTATTAAAAAAAGAATTTGTAAAGTTAGAATCAGAATTGCAAAGGAATCCACAAAAAAAGACTTTAACAAGAGATATGGATATGATAAAACATAAATTAAATTTGTTAGATTGAGAAAAAATGGCAGAACAGATAAAAAGAGCGAAGCAGGACTTTTTTGAAAATGCCAACAAGCCGGGGAGATGGTTAGCCTATAAACTTAAAAAGCAGAAAGACAAAAAAAGATACATAATTTACTGGATGGGAAAGGTTATTTACAATATAAAAATGAAGAAATAAAAAAGATAGTTAAAGAATTTTATAAGGAATTGTATGATAAAAAGGAGACTTCAAAAGAGAAAACTGTAAAATACTTGAAGGATAGTAATCTTCTGAAGATTTCAGAAACATTTAAAAATATGTTAGATGAAGGAGTTACAATGATGGAAATAACAGAGGCTATAAAGAGACAAAAAAATGGAAAAACTCCTGGTCCAGATGGTCTTCCGGCAGAGTTATACAAAAGTTTACAAGAGATATTAAGTGACCCATTGAAAGATGTTTGTATGGACTTCTACTAGAAGCTAAAATGCCGACGACGTGGATTGAAGCAAATATTACTTTAATACCAAAAGATGACTCAGATTTGACCCAGATCAAGAATTATAGACCGATCTCATTGCTTAATGTGGATTATAAAATTTTTACTTCAATAATGGTGGAGAGACTGAAAAAATATTTGGTTGAATTTATACACTCGGATCAAAATGGTTTTTATTATTATTATTAAAGAGTTTTACAAAAAAAAATTTTACAATACATATCCCCAAATTCCACCCGCCCCAAACCACCCGCCTCCCCCCCCACTTCCCAGAGCTAAATACAGGGTCATAGATATAATAATCATATTCTAACTAAAATTATCCATCATAAAATTAACCAAATTCATAATGTGCTTTAACTCCCATTAATACATTGAAATTATTAAAAACATAATAATAATAACTTAAACAAAAATATAATCAATACTAATACTAAAATTAATAACTCATAAGCTAAATGGAAATTTTTAGTCCCATATTTATTCTGAATATAATCTATCCATCTCCTCCAAACTGAAATATATCTTTCTTGCGAATGATCCTTCAAATAAGCAGAAATCTTAGACATTTCTGCAAGATGTGATACCTTAAGTACCCATTCTTCTATAGTAGGCAAACTATCCTTCTTCCAATATTGTCCCACCAGTAACCGTGCTGCTGTTATCAAGTTCAACATCAAATTGATTTCTTTAGTATCACAATCTACAACAATACCCAATAATAATAATAATAATATAATAATAATAATAATAATAATAATAATAATAATAATAATAATAATAATAATAATAATAATAATAATAATAATAATAATAAAGTTGGAAGGGACCTTGGAGGTCATCTAGTCCAACCCCCTGCTCAGGCAGGAAACCTTATACCATTTCAGACAAATGGCTGTCCAGTCTCTTCTTAAAAGCTTCCAGTGTTGGAGCATTCACCACCTCTGGAGGCAGGTTGTTCCACTGGTTAATTGTTCTAACTGTCAGGAAGTTTCTCCTTAGTTCTAGGTTGCTTCTCTCCTTGACTAGTTTCCATCCGTTGCTTCTTGTCCTGCTTTCAGGTGCTTTGGAGAATAGCTTGACTCCCTCTTCTTTGTGGCAGCCCCTGAGATATTGGAACACTGCTATCATGTCACCCCTCACTCTTCTCTTCGTTAATAAAAACAATTGTAGAGAAAACTTTATCTTTCTCTTAAAAATCTTTTGAATGTTCCACCAAATTTTAATCCAAAAAGCTTTTATATTTCTGCAAGTCCACCACATATGAAAATAAGTAGCATCTAAACTACCACATCTCCAGCATTTAGACTGTAAGTTAGGATACATGTTAGACAACTTTTTGGGATCCAAATGCCATCTATAAAACATTTTATAAAAATTTTCTCTTAAATTTTGAGCCTGAGTAAATTTAACATTTCTGACTCAGATTACCTCCCAAGTATCCAACGGAATTGGTTCCTGTATGTTTTGTGCCCACTTTATCATACAATCTTTAACTAATTCCGTTTCCAAGTCCAATTCAATTAAAACATTATATATCCTATTTATATGTGCACGATTTAAATCTCTAATTTGTTTTACTAAGTTTTCATCTGTAATTGTAATGCCAACCTTCTGATCCAGCTTCCACCTCGCTTTCAGTTGGGTGTATTGGAACCAAGAGTAACTTATGTTTTCTTGTTTTAACTCATCTAATGATTTAAGTTGCCGATTATTCCCTTCCAATCTAAGTAATTCCTTATAGGAAAACATATCCAAACTCACTCCCATAGATACACCTTCTATCGCGTGTCCGGGAATTCCCCAAATCGGTATTTTATAATTTAACTTATAATAATACTTTTTCCAGACACACAGCAAGGCACTTCTAAGAATATGAGATTTAAAAGCCCTGTCTACCTTTTTATCATAAAGCAAATATGCATGCCATCCATATACCAAATCCCAACCCTCAAGGTGAAGTATTCTTTTATTAGTTAAATTAAGCCAATCGCTAACCCATGTCATGACCACTGCATCATAATACAATTTCAAGTTAGGCACCTTGAGTCCCCCTCTTTCCCTAGCATCTTGCAGAATCTTAAATTTAACTCTTGGTTTCTTCCCCGCCCAGATAAATTTATTAATACCCTTCTGCCATTCATCAAGGTTGGCATCCTTTTTCAATATAGGTATCATTTGAAACAAAAAAAGAAACTTCGGCAGAACATTCATTTTAACAGCTGCGATTCTTCCCAATAGAGATAATTGTAATTTTTTCCAATTATTTAAATCCTTTTGTATCTTCAACCATAGTGTTTCATAGTTATTCTTATATAATTTTGCATTTGAAGCTGCAATATACACTCCTAAATACTTAACCTTTTTTACTATTTCAAAACCTGTTAATTTAATTAACATTTCCCTTTCACTCATAGACATATTCTTAGACAATATGTTAGTCTTATTACTATTTACCTTAAACCCTGAAACCTTACCATACTGAGTTATAATTTCCATCAAATCTATAACCGATTGTATCGGTTGAGATAATGTCACAACCAAGTCATCAGCAAAAGCTCTCAATCTACAATCATTCTGTTTTACTTTAATTCCCTTTATCATAGAAGACTCTCGAATTTTAATTAATAAAATTTCTAACGTTAATACCCCCTTCATGGATTACTGCCTTGTCGTGGTGAAGGGGCTTGCGTAATTCAATGAAGCTATGAGCTATGCCGTGCAGGGCCACCCAAGACGGACAGGTCATAGCAGAGAGTTCTGACAAAACGTGATCCACTGGAGAAGGAAATGGCAACCCACTCCAGTATCTTTGCCATGAAAACCCTATGGACAGTACCAAAAGGCAAAATGATATGATGCTGGAAGATGAGCCCCTCAGGTCGGAAGGCGTCCAATATGCTACTGGGGAAGAGCAGAGGGCTAGTACTAGTAGCGCCAGAAAGAATGAAGCGACTGGGCCAAAGCCAAAAGGACGCTCAGCTGTGGATATGTCTGGTGGTGAAAGGAAAGTCCGATGCTGTAAAGATTTTTTCTCCATAGGAACCTGGAATGTAAGATCCATGAATCAAGGAAAGCTGGACGTGGTCAAACAAGAGATGACAAGACTGAACATCGACATCTTAGGTATCAGCGAACTAAAATGGACAGGAATGGGTGAATTTAATTCAGATGACCATCAGGTATACTACTGCGGGCAAGAATCCCTCAGAAGAAATGGAGTAGCCTTCATAGTGAATAAAAGAGTAGGAAAAGCAATACTGGGATACAATCCTCAAAATGACAGAATGATCTCAGTTCGAATCCAAGGCAAACCATTCAATATCACAGTAGTCCAAGTCTATGCCCCAACCACTGGTGCTGAAGAGGATGAAATTGACCGGTTCTATGAAGCCCTACAGCACCTTATAGAACTAACACCAAAAAATGATGTCCTTATCATCATGGGAGATTGGAATGCTAAAGTAGGAAGCCAAAAGATAACCAGAATAACAGGCAAGTTTGGCCTTGGAGTACAAAATGAAGCAGGGCACAGGCTGATAGAATTTTGTCAAGAGAATACGATGGTGATAGCAAACACTCTTTTCCAACAACCCAAGAGACGGCTCTACACATGGACATCACCAGACGGTCAACACAGAAATCAGATTGACTATATGCTCTGCAGCCAAAGATGGAGAAGCTCTATACAATCAGTAAAAACAAGACCAGGAGCTGACTGTGGCTCAGACCATGAGCTTCTCATTGCAAAGTTTAGGCTTAAACTGAAGAAAGTAGGGAAAAGCACTAGGCCAGTCAGGTATGAATTAAATCATATCCCTGTTGAATATACAGTAAAGGTGAAAAATAGATTTAAGGAATTAGATCGATAGACAGGGTGCCTGAAGAACTATGTACAGAGGTTCGCAACATTGTACAAGTGGTAGCAACCAAAACTATCCCAAACAAAAAGAAATGCAAGAAATCAAAATGGCTGTCTGAGGAAGCTTTGCAAATAGCTAAGGAAAGGAGGGAAGCGAAAGGCAAGGGAGAAAAAGAAAGATATGCCCAATTGAATGCAGAATTCCAGAGAATAGCTAGAAGAGATAAGAATGCCTTCTTAAATGAACAGTGCAAAGAAATAGAAGAAAACAATAGAATAGGGAGGACCAGAGATCTTTTCAAGAAAATTGGAGAGATGAAGGGAACGTTTCATGCAAAAATGGGCATGATAAAGGACCAAAATGACAGGTACCTAACAGAGGCAGAAGAGATTAAGAAGAGATGGCAAAATTACACAGAAGAGCTATACAAGAATGAGCTTAACATCCCTGATAATCACAATGAGGTGGTCACTGACCTCGAGCCAGACATTCTAGAATGTGAAGTGAAGTGGGCCTTAGAAAAGCTGAGCAACAACAAAGCTAGTGGAGGTGACAGTATTCCAGCTGAGCTATTCAAAATCTTAAAAGACAATGCAGTAAAAGTGCTACACTCAATTTGCCAGCAAATTTGGAAAACTCAACAGTGGCCACAGGATTGGAAAAGATCAGTTTACATTCCAATTCCAAAGAAAGGCAGTGCCAAAGAATGTTCAAACTATCACACCATTGCACTCATTTCTCATGCTAGTAAAGTTATGCTTAAAATCCTACAAGCTAGACTACAGCAGTATGTGGATCGAGAACTACCAGAAGTACAGGCAGGATTTCGAAGAGGCAGAGGAACTAGAGATCAAATTGCTAACATATGCTGGATCATGGAGAAAGCTAGAGAGTTCCAGAAAAACATCTACTTCTGCTTCATTGACTATGCTAAAGCCTTTGATTATGTGGATCATAACAAACTGTGGCAAGTCCTTAAAGAGATGGGTGTACCAGACCATCTTATTTGTCTCTTGAGAAACCTATATGCGGGCCAAGAAGCAACAGTGAGAACTGGACACGGAACCACTGATTGGTTCAAAATTGGGAAAGGAGTCCGGCAAGGCTGTATACTGTCACCTTTCCTATTTAACCTATATGCAGAGCACATCATGAGAAAGGCAGGGCTAGATGAATCAAAAGTTGTAATTAAGATTGCCAGGAGAAATATCAACAACCTAAGATATGCAGATGATACCACTCTAATGGCAGAAAGTGAAGAGGAACTGAAGAGTCTCTTGTTGCGAATGAAGAAGGAGAGTGCAAAAGGTGGGTTGAAACTCAACATTAAGAAAACCAAGATCATGGCATCCGGCCCTCTCAATTCCTGGCAAATAGATGGGGAAGAAATGGAGGTAGTGACAGATTTTATTTTCCTGGGCTCCAAGATCGCTGCAGATGGGGACTGTAGCCAAGAAATTAAAAGACGCTTGCTCCTCGGGAGGAAAGCAATGGCAAATCTAGACAGCACACTAAAAAGCAGAGACATCACCCTGTCAACAAAAGTGCGTATAGTTAAGGCTATGGTCTTCCCGGTTGCAATGTATGGCAGTGAAAGTTGGACCATAAAAAAGGCTGAGCACCAAAGAATTGAGGCCTTTGAACTCTGGTGCTGGAGAAGACTCCTGCGAGTCCCTTGGACTGCAAGGTGATCAAACCGGTCAGTCCTAGAGGAGATCAACCCTGACTGCTCTTTAGAAGGCCAGATCCTGAAGCTAAAACTCAAATACTTTGGCCACCTAATGAGAAGGAAGGACTCACTGGAGAAGACCCTAATGCTGGGAAAGATTGAGGGCAATAGAAGAAGGGGACGACAGAGAATGAGGTGGCTGGATGGAGTTACTGAAGCAGTAGGCATGAGCTTAAATGGACTCCAGAAGATGGTAGAGGACAGGAAAGCCTGGAGGAACGTTGTCCATAGGGTCGTGATGGGTCGGACACGACTTCGCAACTAACAACAACAACAACGTTAATACAAACAACAATGGTGATAGGGGGCATCCCTGTCTTGTACCTTTTTCAATTTTAAACATCTCTGTTAACCCCCCCATGGATCAAAATGGTTTTTTACTGAAGAGACAAATCAAAAACAACTTAAGAATGATAATAGGCGGAGCTTCTCTTTTTAGACACCCAGAAAGCCTTCGACAGGGTTAATTGGAATTATCTCATAATACAATTGAAATATATGGAGGCTGGTGATTATTTCTTGAATGTAATTCAGGCCATTTATAGTCAACAGAAGGCTAAGATTTTGGTTAATGAAGAAGAGTCGGATGAAGTGATGATAGCGAAAGGCACGAGACAAGGTTGCCCACTTTCTCCACTGTTGTTTATATTCACTCTAGAACCTCTGCTTAGGTCAATAAGAGAGGATTTGGGTATAAGAGGGCTGAAGGTTAGAGAACAAGAATATAAAGTTCAGGCGTTTGCAGACGACCTAGTCTTTGTCTTAGAAGAGCCACTAACTTCTGGCTGCCGACTTAGTGATAGGATACAGAAATTTGGTGAAGTAGCTGGATTACGAATAAATAAAGAAAAAAACGAACATTATAGTTAAAAACATGATGGGAATACAGAGATTAAAACTACAAAATACTTTGGGCTTCCAGATAGTTTGTAGAATTAAATATTTGGGTATATGGTTGTCCAATAGATGTTCCTCAATAAAGGTGGATAATCATTTAAAATTGGTTGGACAATTGGAGAAAGACTTAGAGAAATGGGGTAAGCTACAACTTTTGCTAATGGGTCGGATAGCTTTGATCAAAACCCAGGTCTTGCCTAGATTGGTATTCCTTTTTCAGACGGCCCCAGTTAGATTAGATAAAACTTTTTTTAGGAATTTGGATACGAGTACCAGTAGATTTATTTGGCAGGGCAAGAAACCCCGAATTAGATTAAAAATGATGCAGAAACCGAAAGAACAAGGTGGATTCGGGGTTCCAAATTGGCAAAACTACTATAATTCGGCGATCCTGGTATGGATTCGTGAATGGGTCATATTGGCACGTAAACATGTGTTGGTAATTGAAGGCCATGATCTCCAGCAGGGGTGGCACGCCCACCTATGGTGGGAAAGAGGTAGACCCCCAGAATACTTTACTAAACACTATTTACGTGGAGTTTTGATTGAGATCTGGGCCAGAATTAGGAAAATATACTATAATAAAGTGCCACCTTGGACCTCACCCCTGGAAGCTGTGATCTATCCGACTTTGTACAATTTTGAGAAGAAGTTGACTTATAAAGAGTTATTAGATTTAAATGGGAACTTAAAAACAAAGTTATCACTTCAGGAACAGGGGTTAAATTTAGATTGGTGGACCTATCTGCAAATTAGTAGTAAATACACGAAGGACACGCAGAGGCCTGGAATTTGTCGAGAGCTCCATACCCTGGATAGGATTTTGTTGGGAGTGGATGATAAGATCTTATCTAAGTGTTATAAATTTTTTATGGCTATGGAAGTAGCTGAGGAGGGCGCGAAGGCCTTGATACATGCCTGGGTGAGAGATTTAGGTTGCTCAATAGATACTGAGAGGTGGAGAGAAATTTGGGTTAAGAACATTAAGTTAACATGGTCAATAGCATATAAAGAAAAAATATATATAATGGCATATCGTTGGCATTTATCACCAGCCAGGCTCGCCAAAATGTTTCCGGGAACATCCCCAACCTGTTGGAAATGTGGTGTCAAAGAAGGAACATATTTCCACCAATGGTGGACCTGTTGAGAGGTTATGAATTTCTGGAAGAATATTCAGAAATGGCTAAATGAGATTTTGGGATACCATATACAATTGTGTCCTGAAGTATTTTTATTGGGGATAAGACCACAAAATATAGACAGAACTGCGTGGTACCTGTTGTTACATATAACCACTGCTGCAAGATTGGCGTGGGCCCAATATTGGAAGATGGATGTTAGCCCACCTGACCAAATAGTAATTCAGAAAATATTGAACTGTGCGAAATCAGATCGGCTTCCTATGATGTTAAGGGGATGAGGGGACACAGATTACTATTTGTCTTGGAGTCAATGGTACAATTGGATGTCATTGTTATATGCAATGATTTTTCCTTTCTTTGTGGTTGCTTTCTTATATGTAATGGGATAACCTTATTTCCTCCTCACAACGTGATGTAAACTGCTATTGACTTAATGTTTGCCTGATACACAAATTAAAAAAAAAGAATAATAATAGATGTATTGGAATACTATGAACTATATCCAGGGAAGCAAATGGCATTAATATTTTTAGATGCTCAAAAGGCATTTGATAATCTTTCATGGCAGTTTTTGATACATCAATTACAAATAATGGACATTGGACAGAATTTTATAAATATGGTTAAAACAATATACAGGTGAAACTCGAAAAATTAGAATATCGTGCAAAAGTTCATTTATTTCAGTAATGCAACTTAAAAGGGGAAACTAATATATGAGATAGACTCATTACATGCAAAGCAAGATAGTTCAAGCCGTGATTTGTCATAATTGTGATGATTATGGCGTACAGCTCATGAAAACCCCAAATCCACAATCTCAGAAAATTAGAATATTACATGCAATCAATAAAACAAGGAGTGTACATAGAACAATATCAGACCTCTGAAAAGTATAAGCATGCATATGTACTCAGTACTTGGTTTGGGCCCCTTTTGCAGCAATTACTGCCTCAATGCGGCGTGGCATGGAAGCTGTCAGCCTGTGGCACTGCTGAGATGTTATGGAAGACCAGGATGCTTCAATAGCGGCCTTCAGCTCTTCTGCATTGTTCGGTCTCATGTCTCTCATCTTTCTCTTGGCAATGCCCCATAGATTCTCTATGGGGTTCAGGTCAGGCGAGTTTGCTGGCCAATCAAGCACAGTAATCCCACAGTCACTGAACCAGGTTTTGGTGCTTTGGCAGTGTGGGCAGGTGCCATGTCCTGCTGGAAAATGAAGTCAGTATCCCCATAAAGCTCGTCTGCGGAAGGAAGCATGAAGTGCTCCAAAATTTCCTAGTAGACATCTGCATTGACCCTGGACTTAATGAAGCACAGTGGACCAACACCAGCAGATGACATGGCTCCCCAAATCAACACAGACTGTGGAAACTTCACACTGGACTTCAAGCATCTTGCAGTGTGTGCCTCTCCATTCTTCCTCCAGACTCTGGGTCCTTGGTTTCCAAATGAGATGCAAAAGTTGCTCTCATCAGAAAAGAGGACTTTGGACCAGTGAGCAACAGACCAGGTCTGTTTTTCTTTAGCCCAGGTAAGACGCTTCTGACGTTGTTTGTTGTTCAGGAGGAGCTTGACAAGAGGAATACGACATTTGAAGCCCATGTCCAGGATCCGTCTCTGTGTGGTGGCTCTTGATACACTGACTCCAGCCTCAGTCCACTCCTTGTGAAAGTCCCCAACACTTTGGAATGGCCTTTTCCTGACAATCCTCTACAGGCTGTGGTCATCCCTGCTGCTTGTGCACCTTTTTCTTCCACACTTTTCCCTTCCACATAACTTTCTATTAATGTGCTTTGATACAGCACTTTGGGAACATCCAACTTCTTTTGCAATTACCTTTTGAGGCTTTCCCTCCTTATGGAGGGTGTCAATGATGGTTTTCTGTACAACTGTCAGGTCAGCAGTCTTCCCCATGATTGTGATTCCTACTGAACCAGACTGAGAGACCATTTAAAGGCTCAGGAACCCTTTGCAGGTGTTATGGCTTAATTAGCTGATTAGAGTGGGACACTTTGAGCCTAGAATATTGCACCTTTTCACAATATTCTAATTTTCTGAGATTGTGGATTTGGGGTTTTCATGAGCTGTATGCCATAATCATCACAATTATGACAAATCAGGGCTTGAACTATCTTGCTTTGCATGTAATGAGTCTATCTCATATATTAGTTTCCCCTTTTAAGTTGCATTACTGAAATAAATGAACTTTTGCACGATATTCTAATTTTTCGAGTTTCACCTGTATAATAAACAAACAGCCAAAGTGATTGTGAATGGAGATAGTACTGAGAGCTTTGAAATAAGGAAAGGCACAACGCAAGAATGCCCTCTATACCCTCTGTTATTCATTTTCACTTTGGAAGTTTTAAATCGAAATATAAGACAAGATACAGAAATTAGAGGTTTGGAGATAAAGGGTGAAACATGTAAATTACAAGCATTTGCTGATGGTTTGGTATTTATTTTGGAAGATCCCTTGGAGATGATTCCAAAGTTGTGGAGGAAATTAGAACAATATGGTGACGTAGCGGGATTAAAAATTAATAAAGAAAAAACTAAAATAATAGTTAAAAATTGTTAGATGTTTTTGTGCCAGCCATGGCAGTTCCCCAGAAAGGTCATCAGATGGGAGCAAAGAGGCATCTTTGCTCCCACTGATGGGTCAGGGGTCTCCGGCCCCTGCAGCCCCATTGGAGAGAGTTAATTGGTAAGGGAGGGGCTGAGGACCCCCTTAAAAACCTCTGCTCAGGGGCTGCTCTCTCTCTGCTTGCTTGCTCTCTCTTGTTGCTCTCTTGTTGCTTTCTTCTTCAAGCTCCCTTTGGGAATGATCCATGAGCTCAATCCAGGCATGGATGCCTCCATGCCAGGGAACTCTTTCTATTTACTTTATCGTTAAATAAAGCTTCATCTGATTGCATCCCTGTGTGCTGCCTTTTTTCTTGGAAGCACCTTAACGAACCATCGGTCTCGTGAGGCCATCACACAAAAATTTTACGGATAAGCAAAAAAGTCGAATGTCAGAAGTGACAGAGGTACAGACAGTGAAAAATGTAAAATATTGGGGAATATATCTATCAGCTAAGTGCTCAACATTAAAATAATAATAATAATAATAATAATAATAATAATAATAATAATAATAATAATAATAATAATAATAATAATAATAATAATTTTATTTATATACCGCCCTTCTCCCGAAGGACTCAGGGCGGTGTACAGGGCAAATATATAACGATACAAAAATACAAAAGTTAAAAAAGGATTAAACGTATGCCCAGCTAAAACAATAAATACAAATATTAAAATAACCCCCATCCCTCATCAGGCCAGGCCGGATTGTAAAAATAAAAGAAGATAACTATATAAGGTTATTGAAACAAATAAAGTTAGACTTGGAAAAATGGAAGATTTTAAAATTGTCACTTTTAGGAAGAATAGCTACAGTCAAGATGAATATATTGCCTAAGATTTTATTTTTGTTTCAGACAATTCCGATAAAACTTTGGGGAAATTTTTTTCAAGAGTTGAATTTTTTAGTTTTGAAGTTTATATGGCAAGGAAAAAAAGCTAGAATAAAGATAAAAACTTTGCAAGATATTAAGGAAAATGGAGGCTTTGGGTTACCTGAGTGGGTTTTGTATTACCAAGCATCGGTATTAACATGGGTGAAAGAATGGATAATACTTAGGAATAAAAGGTTGCTATATTTGGAGGGACATGATTTACAGTTGGGATAGCACACGTTTTTGTGGTATGGGAAAAACAAAATTCATGGATACTTTCAAAATCACTGTATTAGAAATGCTTTGATAACAGTAAGGGAAAAAATTAAAATGAAAATATATGTAAAAATTCCAGGGTGGTTATCAACAATTGAAGCTTTTTCACACATAAACTTGTTAGATTTTGAAAAAACATGGATGTATAGAGACATTTTAAATATTGATGGGACATTAAAATCAAAACAAGAGCTGGAACATCAGGGCATCAACATGTCATGGTGGTTACGCTTACAAATACAAAATAGATATGAAAAAGATATGAAAATGTATGGATTTTATAAAGAACAAAACATGTTTGATAAGATATTATTAACTTCTGATGAGAAATTAATTAAAAAATTGTATAACTTTTTGTTAACCTTAGAGATGGAAAGTGAACAAATTAAAGGGACAATGACAAGGTGGGTGGAAAACTTTGGTTATAATATAGAATTAGAAGAATGACAAAAATTGTAGGAGAGAAATTATAAATTGACAATGTCAACTGCGTATAAAGAAAATTTGTATAAAATGTTTTATAGTTGGCATTTACCTCCAGCTAGATTAGCAAAAATGTTTAAAAATGCATCAGGCAAATGTTGGAAATGCAAACATAACTTAGGTACATACTATCATAATTGGTGGACATGTGATAAGGTAAAGGCTTATTGGAAAAAAATACATGCCTGGCTAGAAAAAATATTAGGAGAACATGTAGTATTTAACCCTGAATTTTTTTTATTAGGTATAGTACCAGAAAAGACTAACAAACAAAATATATACTTGGTTTTACATATTGTAACTGCAGCAAGAATAAGCTATGCACAATGCTGGAAAAATGAACAAATACCGTCAGAAGAAGAGGTAACAAAGAAGATATTGGAATGCGCAGAGATGGATAGATTGACTATGAGATTAAAAGACAAAGAAGAATCAGAATTTTATCAAAGCTGGAATTTATTTTATAAATGGTTAGAAGAGATAAACAGAGAGTAGGACCTGACTATGTATTAGCGTGTTATGAACCCAGTTCGCATGTTGTTTGAAAAACTAACATATGTATGTAGAGATTAAAAAATACTAATAATTTTTTTTTTTAAAAAGAAAATATGTACTCGAACTGTCCAGATGTTTTTCTCTTATGACAGAAAGGCATCCTTGCTCAAACTCCACCCTTGGACTTTGCAGTACACCAATACAAAGCAGTACAGTGGGTGTTGATAAAAGCCTGGAGAGATGAAAAACTAACTCCAACTTGGGAAGGACCTTACATCGTCTTGTTAACTACTGAGACAGCCAGCCGGACAGCTGAAAAAGGCTGGACTCATTACTCCCGATTGAAAAGGCCCATAGCAGCCCCAGAGAGGTGGAAGGTGGAATCTCACCAAGGAGATCCACTGAAGTTAAATTTTCGAAGGACGTAACGGACTAGTAGTCAATCTTCCCGACAGAAGGAGGGGTAATAGAGGCGTAAGGACTAAATGTTGCATTTTTTAAAGAACTGAATGGTTGTCTATGCTTCCACCTCAACCGGAGAAAACCAAGATTGAGAAAATCCAATACCTCCCAGATGTGCTGGTTTTGTAGGTACCTTTGTGGGTGTTGTTGTTGCTCTCACTGTATTGTTTGCGTTTTATGTACAGGGTGTAAGATAGTGTGATATTAAGATCATAGAAGATGTATAGGAATGTTATGAGGTGGTACTTGGGGGTTCTTCTTACTATACTCTTAAAACCTGTCCAATCATTAGAGCTGTGTACGCAATGCGTAAAAATGACAAAAAGAGAAGGGAAAATTGAGAACACAAAGATATACCATACTATGATTCCTGAATGTTTACAAACTGACTTAATAGACTGCATTCAGAATGAAACACAATACAAGTGCTGCAACACCAGCACAGGGGTAGAATGTTATGACCCAAAAGCAATAGAACCAGTAACTGCAAGAATGTGGGTGTATGCTTATAGAAGAGGGGAAAATGCATTTCAGATGTTCTCATTAAGCCAAATCAGACAAGGTTATATAGCCCATAATGAAACTAGGGGCGAAACTAGTGTGGGTATGTGTTTTGATGCTTTCCAAGCTATTAATAACGGACAAGGATCTGATAACTCATCTGGGGTGAGATGTGAAAACTTAGAGTGGAAAAGAAGTTATATGAAAGAAAGGAAGTATTTATTTCAGAGAGCGTGTACATTAAGTACAGGACATGTTGCCTTTGCTCCAAGCTATGATTATTGGTACACTACTACACAGGGCTTTTTTTCTCATAGAATGGTCAGATCGGCGTTCCGGCACCTTTTTTTTCAAAAAAAAAAGAAAAAAGAAGCTCCCTCTATTGGCTTTCCTAAGCCTATTGCAGGGCTAGGCAATCTTGGGTCTTTTTTATGACTTGTGGACTTCAACTCCCAGAAATCCTGAGCCAGCCATGCTGAGGGGCAAGGGAGAGGTTTCCAAGCTGAGCCATGCTGGCTCAGAAATTCTGGGAGTTGAGGTCCTTGAGTCATAAAAGAGCCAAGGTTGCCTACCCCTACACTAGAGAAGGACATTAAAATTATTTACAGGGTTACCTCTTTAGGAACTAAACTTAGAATCTAAAGCAGCTAATTCAAAAAAGCCAACAGGAAAGAACTTCACATTTTTCATCTGCTTCTGTCTTTTGGAAGATAAAATTAGATAACAAAATAATCTATTTCCTATGTTAACATCTCTGCAATGATGATTCCATAAAGGTAACAGGAAAGAAATGAGAAACATTTTTCTCAACATAATATGTCTAATTTAGCTGATGATAGAAAAAAATAGTATCTTTTGTACTATTTTGTACTATTGAAAACTATTTTGAATCTAACCATCTATTACAACTAAACCACTTTAAATTAAACAATTCTTAAAAATGAAAGATTCTTAATTTGGACTTTACTTTTACTGTTTGGACTGTTGTGTGTTTTGAAAAATAGATTATTTACAATGTAGTTATGTTGCACTTCAGTCTTTAAATAATTAACCTAGTATATACATAACAATATATGATGTTTTCCATGGTGAGCTTAACATCAATAACAACGTTTATTAAAAAGGCTAAAATAATTTCTGGTGGTATTATATGTATATTAAAATTTTGGACAAGCAGTGATCATGTATCCTAGCAAAAGATGTTACATATGTGCATAAGCGTAGTCAGTAGCATATGCCTTTTTAAAAATATCAAACATGCAAAGAAACAAAAATAAGTCCAAAATATCTGTATTACATCCAGAAATGCCAACTTTGCAACCAATATTTCTCATCCATAACTATGGCACCCTAAGGATACCTGCATACATGCAAATGCTTCTCTGGGATCAGTAACGCAGCAGGGATTGCTTTTTCCTTCCAGTAACATATACTTAAAACCAGTTTATTGCATTTGGCAATTTTACTAAAAATAAAATCTCATTGTCAACCAATATAATTCATTTAATTTGAAATCAAGTGAAAAATTGATTTAAATTATTTTATTAAAACAAATTAATGGCAATTCTTTTATAAAAAGTTGCCTCAAACAAAATGAGTTTGAAATGCCTGCTCTAGATAGTTGAATGCTCCAAAATAAATTCTAGACCAGGCCTGTACATGCAGCCTACCAAGCACCCTTGGACAGAGCACAGACTTTAAAAAAAAAAAAAAAGTAATAAAATCACCACCACTGCCCTAAAAGTCATGTTGCCTAGTGTCTCCATGGCTTACCATGACCATGAGCTCCAACACTGTAGATGCTCCTCTAGTCACCAAATATTGATTAGCCCACCAGCATTCCTTTGCACAACACAAAGATTTTTAATTTATCAGTGTGGGCCTTTCCCTTCTACAAGTTGCACAGACCTCTTCTAGATTTTCCTCTTGCCTTTCTGAGTTAACTCCTTGGTCTGTCATTGAGCAAGAATTGACTTTGTAGGGAAGCATATTATCATTTGATGTATATTTAACATATGTTCTACCTTTATTTACCGATTATATAATATTTGTATGCAATCCACATGGCAAAGTTTGGGGCTACTTACAATAGAAAAAAATATATTTTTAAAATCATAAGATTAAAACATAAAAGCAGGGCTTTTTTTCTCATTGAACACTCTGAATGGCATTCCGGCACCTTTTTTTTGCACACACACAAAAAAAGCTTTTGTACAAGCTATGCTACTCCCTCCCTCCCACAAGCTATGCTACTCGAAAGCCAATAGGAATTGCTGCTGAGAGTGCCAAAAGACCTGGCCGGCAAATGTTGCACCAGCAAGTTGTCTGCAGCGAAAGTGAGTTGGCAGGAAGTTTGCATCCCTCCCTGCTGCCCAACTACACCATCTCAACTAGGTAAGTAAGAGAGGACAAGGAGTGGGAGGTGGGTTCTGCGGAGTCCATGTGCACTCCTTCCTTGTGCTCACCCGTGTCAGCCATGCTGGTGGCCTACCCAGTGCTGGACCTGCACCACCGTCGCCTCGCCCTGCACACCTAAGTGGCCGCCCTGCATCGCCTGGCCCACCATGCCTCCACTAAGGTAAAACCAATATGCAAAAGTATATTTTGGTCATATTATCAGGAATTCAAGAAATTAGAATTACCTGAATTTCCTAAGAAAGCAGTAAATATATTTGTGCAATTAACTGAAGAAATTGGTAAGACTCTAACAGTGAGCAATTGTTTTGTTTGTGGAGGAACAAATATAGGAGAACAATGGCCATGGGAAGCTCAAGAATTAAAACATGACATTGTGGTGGAAATGTGGAAAAATAAAACTCTCAAGTTCACAAAAGGAAAAGAGGGAACATGGGCATTAACCACAAATTTAGTAGGGAAAGTATGTTATGAAAGACAAAGAAAGAATAGGAAAGTAGCAGTAGGAGACATGATTTGCTTGACTGTATGGAACAATGACAGTTGGTGGGGAGGAAGTGGAATATCAAAGAAGGAGACATTAAATGAAATAACTGAGATGGCTTATTAAAAAGATCCTGAAAACGACACCCTGGACTTCTCCCCATAAAACAGAAACAATTGCTGGGACTAACTATATATGATGATTTATCAAATAAAGTCCGAGCAAAATGAACCATACAACCAAGTGATATAAAAATTGGAACCTGGAAAGATGATGAATGGACTCCAGAGAAGATCATCAACTATTATGGACCAGCTACCTGGGCAGAAGATGGCACTTTAGGTACCAGAGAGCCCATCTATATTCTAAACAGGGTAATTAGGCTACAAGCAGTGCTCAAAGTAATTACCAATGACACTGTAAGTACTCTGACACATTTAGCTAAGGAAAGTGTAAAGTCTTGAACCTACATCATGCAGAATCGGTTAGCCTTAGACTACTTATTAGCTCAAGAAGGAGGTGTGTGTGGAAAATTTAATTTGAGCAACTGCTGCATTGAAGTAGATGAGAGTGGTAAGGTAGTAAAGGAAATTACAGACAAGATGATAAAATTAGCTCATGTCCCAGTGCAAACCTGGAAGGGATTGACCTTAGGTAAAAGGTAAAGGTAAAGGTTCCCCCGCACATGCATGCTAGTCGTTTCCGACTCTAGGGGCCAGTGCTCATCTCCGTTTCAAAGCCGAAGAGCCAGTGCTTGTCCGAGGACATCTCCGTGGTCATGTGGCCGGCATGACTGGACGCCAAAGGCGCACGGAACGCTGTTACCTTCCCACCGTAGTGGTCCCTATTTTTCTACTTGCATTTGTATGTTCTTTCGAACTGCTAGGTTGGCAGAAGCTGGGACGAGTAACAGGCGCTCACTCTGTTACATGGCACTCGGGATTCGACCCGCCAAACTGCCGACCTTCTGATCGACAAGCTCAGCATCCTAACCCACTGAGCCACCGCGTCTAAGGATTGACCTTAGATGGGGTAAATAACTGGTTTGGAGGATGGTTTGCAAATTGGAAGGAACTAGCAAAATTTGCAATATTAGGATTCTTGGCTATTATGTTTTTATCATATTTGATTCCTCTCATACAAATGCTAATAAGACGAACAATGAAAAGTATGACTTTAATAACAACTTCAATAGAAAATGGGAAGAAAGAAACAATGTTAATAATGAAGGTAGGAAAACGGGTTGGGGAAAGAAGACTCAGAATATAACAACTTGCTTCCACAGGAATTTAAAGAAAATTTAGGGAATTATGAATTCCTAAAAGTATAAAAGAATGATTCAGGTAGAAGAGAAAAAGGGTGGAATTAAAGGAAAATAAATAAAGGTTATTCTTTTATAAATTGCATAAAATGTAACACCAAGATGTGAGGCTATTTCCTGCTCAGGCAGAGTGACTCACAAATGGTAATCAACAAAGTCTTTTTGAAATGTTAAAAAGCTTCAAAGAAGATAGGAACATCCCAAGGTGAAAATTACAAGTAAACAAGATAAGATAGTGATGAATGTAAGGAAGTTGTTAGAATAAGTCTTTTGAAATGTTAAAAAGCTTCAAAGAAGATCTTTTAGAGATGTAAATGACTTCAAAGACTAACTTAAGTTTCTTAGGGGTGGCATGTATCGTCAAAAGAAAATATAAAATGCCTGGTTTGAAACTTGCTCAGCGCGCTCTTTGAATCCAATCCAATTTGGGAAGGGTCGAAGATGCTGCATTTGCAAACGCTTGCTTTATTATTTTCAATTTTCTTTTCAATAAATGTTTGTTTTTGTTAACCAGACTTGTCTTCGAGTTGTGAGTATAAAATTTTGTGTTTTTAAATCTCACAGGCGGGTGATCAAAAACATCCCAATGGAACTGCTTCAAAAGTTCTTAGGTGCATCTAGCGGTGTGCAGGAGAACTGTTGTGGCCCCGACCCCTGAGCCTGTCCTACCCGAGGAAGAGGACTCTGAGGATGATGGGGAGGAAATGGCAAGGCCTCCCTCTCCGGGACCCTCCTCTCTAGCAAGGCCTCCATCTCCATCTGAAGGGTGACAGGAGCAGCCTGGGAGGAGCCAGGCTGGGAGCCAGGCTGGGACGGAGCTCGAGCAGCTGCAGCAGATACAGTCTAGCAAAGCTGACTCATGGCTAGACGCCCGAGAAAGACACAGAGCCAAGCGTTTACAGCAGCATAGGAAGAGTAGGAGGGCCAGGGATTAGCTGAGTCATTGAGCCACACCCCACTAGTTACAAAAGGGGATGTGGCTGCTCTCAGAACTTTGTGATGAACAATAGTTTAAACAACTTTTGGTCACATCTTCGGAACTCTGCTTCTTGTTTGAAACCCTGGTCTGAATTCTTGGCAATGCTTCTGTACATCTGCTTCTGAACTGTTTGTTTGGATGTTATCTCATTCCAGCGGACGCTTGAGGTAACGAGCCTATTTTGCCGCCAAGGCCTTATCTGAAGGCAATTAACTACAGCCTGTAGAATTAACTCTTGCTAGTCGTGCCTGCTTGTCTGTTTGTTTGTACTCCGGAGGGGGGAACAGAACACAAGCATTATTGTGAACCAACACCACACTGGAAGTGATGCCATAGAAAATCCCACCAAATCTGAAGACGCCAAAGAAGTACTGCTAGTAAAGTTCATGGAGCGTGGTTTGACCATCAATTCAGAAGTCTACTGTGAAACATTAGAAAAACTCAGATGAGCCATCCATAACAAGCGTCGCGGCATGCTGACTTCCAGTGTGGTATTGGTTCATGATAATGCTCGCCTGCACACCGCTAGATGCACCCAAGAACTTTTGAATCTGGAATGTTTTTGATCACCCCCCTATAGCCCAGATTTGGCGCTGAGTGGCTACTACTAAGGATTTTCAAACCTTGTAAGACATTATGACAAGTGCCTCAATTTGAATGGTGATTATGTCAAAAAGTAATGTAATGTTGTAGTTTTCTAATGTATATAATAAAAATTCTGTATCTGCGAGTGTCCATCGTTGATAACAAAATGGAGGTTTATTTCCTAATTGCCCTCATAGAAATGGAGCAGACGTTTAGCCTGGAGCAATGGCTAGAAAACAGAAATGGGAAAGGTTAGCCTATAAAGAGGCAGCCTAAAAAGATATGGCTACGTAACCTTTTCTCTCTCTCAAACAAGAACAAAAGAAAGACTATGTGAATAAGAAATGGGAAAAAGGGGAAATGCAGGAGGCTTTTCTCCTTGTACCCCTCAACCCATTCAGGGTTCCATTCTAGGGAAGAGAGCAACTTGTGGTTGTAAAAGCATAAGAAGGTTTGGTTGGCATTACTTAGCCAATGGAGGAAAGCAAGGCTGGCAAGTTTTAGCAATGGGGGAAATTGCACAGTCAATTAATAGGGAAAAGACTGGTGCTTGCCAGAGTCAAGAGGAGCACCAAAGGAGAGAAGCAAAAGATCAGATTGACAGATTAGACAGGATCAAACTAATTCAATGTTTTGAAAAAAGTGGAGAGTAAGTTTTGTTTAAATGTGTACTTTGACATTAAAAGATCTTTAAGAAAATGGGAGCACTCTTTGCAGGATGGCAAGGGGATTCATTTCAGTAATTGGAGGGTTCTCTTCTGTTCCAGCCTATGACTGGCCCTGTTTGAATGTCAGGGACAACCCCTTTTTATAATCAACAGGCTGGAAAAAACCCAACCAAATTTATTTACAAAAAGTTCAAATAAAAGTTAAACAAAAAGTTCAAACAAGACTTAAACCAAAAGGTTAAACAAGAATTAAACAAGAATAACAGACCAGGACTCTAGCAGAAGATCTTCAAATGGTTGCCTTCAGCAACCAGCACCTCCCACACATTCCCCTTTGATCAGTAGTCCCAAGGCGTGGCTTCTCATTGCCTTCTCCCGAGTTGCCTCATTGCTTTCCTCTGTTCTGTTCTGCTAGATTGCCTCCTGCTCCTAGCGTCCCTGAACAGAGCCAGCTGTGGATCGTCTTCTTCCAATCCCTCATGCTCACACAGCTGAGTCTGAGGAGGAACAAAACGGGAGGGGCCAGGCTGAGAGTTCTGCAGTGCATCAGAACCTTCCTCTGACACCAAAGGCTCTCCAAACCCCTCCTCCTCCTCCTTTTCAGAATCATCCGACTCAGCTGCCGGAACCACAGGCTGACGCTGAATCACAACACTATCCCGCACTGCAGGGCCCTTCCCCCAGGTCTGCCGATCCGGATGCGGTCGGGATGGGAATTGTTCATGAAAGGCAGACACCAAAGCAAGAGCATGAATGGTGGCTGCGTCTTCCCAGGTGAACTCCTCTGGTCCATAGCCTTTCCATTTGATCAGGTACTGGAAATGACCTTTCAGCCAATGGGAGTCCCTGATACTGGCGACCTCGTACTCGGGGGCGCTGTCTTTGTCATGATGTTCCGGTGGGGGAGGTTCTACTTGGCGGACTGGACATGCCAGTTGCTCAGGGACCAACAGAGACCGATGAAAGACATCCAATGCATGCATCAACTCCTGCCAGAAACGGGCTGTAAACTGGGCCCCTCTCTCATATACGACTCTATCAGGGAGGCCGTGCAGCAGAAACACCTGCTGAATGACCATACGACTAGTGGCGCAGGCTGACGGTAAACCACGACATGGGATGAAATGCACCATCATGGTCAGCATGTCCACCACCACAAACACTGTCGTAAAACCAGAAGACGGGGGTAAATCCATCAGAAAGTCCATGGACACAGCCCCCCAGGGTCTTCTGGGTGTGGGCAAGGGCTGCAGTAATCCAGGCAGGGCCCCTGTTGCTGACTTGGCCTGCCTGCATGGGATGCCGGAAGTGACATAGGACTGGACGTCGTGTCGGACTCGGGGCCACCAGAAGGTACGGGAGACCAAGTTCAGGGTCTTGAACAGGCCAAAATGCCCCGCCACTGGGTTATCATGACACTGGCTGAGGATGAGTCCCCTGAGTGGCCCTCCTGGAACATAGAGCTGGTCACGATAAAATAAGAGTCCATCCGTGACTCTCCATGGAGAATCTGGCCCCACCTCCTCCTTCTGCTGAGCCACCCACACATCCTGCTGCTGTGCTTCCCAGATCTGAGTTCATATATCTATCGGCTACCGCACCGAAGCAAAAGACTCGATGGGGATCAGTGTCCTGGGCAGAAGCTTGTCTTCCACTCGGGAATATTCGGGCTTCCTGGACAGAGCATCCGCTCTTTGATTGTGACCGCTGGGTATGTACTTGACTCAGAAATTGAACCTCGCAAAGAAAAGTGACCACCGAATCTGACATTGGTTCAATTTCCAAGCGGTCTGCAGGCTTTCCAAATTCTTATGGTCCATCCGGACCTCGATTTAATGCCGTGTACCCTCCAGATGATGCCTCCAGGCCTCAAACACCACTTTGATGGCCAGCAGCTCCTTCTCCCAGATTGTATAATTGAGCTCCGAAGGGTTCAGTTTCCGCGAATGGTACGTGCAAGGGAAGAGGGTACCACTGGGCGTCGTTGCCTGGAGTAACACCGCCCCAATGGCAATGTCGGAGGCATCCACCTCCACGACAAACGGCCATTGCGGGTCAGGATACTTCAAGATGGGCTCTTTCAGGAAGGCTTCCTTCAAAGCCTGGAAAGCCCATTGTTCTGGAGCATCCCACTGAAACTGAGTTTTCTTCTGCAGGAGCTGAGTGAGGAGGGCTGTCAGGGTAGCAAACCCAGGGATGAAAGCTCGATAATAGTTGGCGAACCCAAGAAGTCGCTGGACATCCTTCACACGACGTGGGGGTTGCCAACTTTGCAAAGACTCAACCTTACTCGGCTCCATGGAGATGCCCTCAGGAGAAATGTGGTGACCCAGAAAATCGATGGTCACCTGGTAGAACTGGCACTTCTCCAATTTGCCGTACAGCCGATGTTCTCGGAGTTGCTGCAGGACCTGACGGAGATGTTGATGGTGCACCTCTCGCGACGGGGAGTAGATCAGGATGTCGTCCAAGTAGATCATGACAAACTGATCTAAGAAATCCTGGAAAATATCCTTCATAATAATAATAATAATAATTTTATTTTTATACCACCCTTCTCCCGAAGGACTCAGGGCGGTGAACAGGGCAACATATAAAAATACAAAGATACAAAGGTTAAAAAAGAATTAAACAAAATGCCCAAGCTAAAACAATAAGTAAATATATTTAAAACAACAATAAAATCCCAACCCATCCCCCATCAGGCCAGGCCGGCTTGTTCGAACAAATGAGTCTTCAGATCGCGCCAGAAGGAGCGAAGGTCAGGCGCCATCCGGAGCTCAACCGGCAACCGATTCCATAAATCCGGGGCACCCACAGAGAAGGACCTCCCCCTGGGAGCCACTAGACGACATTCTTTGACCGGTGGCACCCTGAGGAGGCCCTCTCTGTGGGAACACACAGGGCGGAGGGAAGTTGATACCGGCAGCAGGTGATCCCTAAGGTACTCCGGACCCATGCCATGTAGGGCCTTGAAAACCATTACCAGAACCTTGAATCTCACTCGGAAGACAACTGGGAGCCAATGCAGCTCACGGAGCAGAGGTGTAACATGGGAGTATCGGGAGACTCCCAACACAGCTGTCGCGGCTGCATTCTGTACCAGTTGGAGCCTCCGAGTGGACCTCAAGGGCAGCCCCATGTAGAGAGCATTGCAGTAGTCTAAACGAGAGGTCACGAGCGCATGAGTGACCGTACGCAGGGCATCCCGGTCTAGAAATTCTGGAACATGGCAGGGGCATTGGTCAGGCCAAACAGCATCACCATATATTCAAAATGTCCGTATTGAGTACCAAACACCGTCTTCCACTCATCACCCGACCAAACTCTGACAAGGTTGTAAGCTCCACGCAGGTCCAGTTTCATGAAGATCTTAGCCTCCCGGAGTTGGTCCAAGAGTTTGGGGATGAGGAGCAGCGGGTAACGATTGTGCACTGTGATGGCGTTGAGTTTCCTATAATCGCAGCAAAGCCATGATTTACCAGAGGTTTTTTTGATGAAGAGCATGGGTGCAGACACTGGCGAGGACAAGGGCTGGATGAAACCCCAAGCCAAATTCTTATCCAGAAAGTCCCGCAATGCAGCCAACTCGGACTCCGACATGGAGTACAAACGTCCCACTGGGAGAGGTGAGTCAGGGACTAAATCAATGGGGCAGTCATAGGGCCTGTGCGGGGGTAATTGATCCACCTCCATCTTGCTGAACACATCAGCAAATTCAGTCAGTTCGGAAGGCAAGGAAACCCCTGGGGAACCCTCCACCTGGCTGGCACAGATATGGCGGGTATGGTCCATGCACTGCAAGCTTGGGAAAGTGACCACGTTCTGTGATGAATACATCTGTGGGTCATGCATCCGGAGCCACACCACTCCCAAGACCACGGGGAAATGCAGATCTGAGGTGATACAGAACTGGATGGCCTCCTCGTGGGAACTGATGGCCATACATAATGGTTGCATGGTGGCCTTAATTGGCCCAGACAGGAGCACTCAACCATTGATAGTCTCCACTAACATGGGAAGTTCCACCGGGCACTGGGGAGCAGCCCATTTGGCCACAAATTCTGAGTCCATAAAATTTGTGGTGGCCCCAGAGTCAATTAAGGCATGGACTGGAATCCCCTTCAGCTTGCTGGGGAGGATCAGACATGCCTCCAAAATCAGATGTCACGGAGGTCCACAGGCAGCATCGGGAAGACGTCGCTCGGTGTTGTGGGACGCCCAACCTAACATACCTTTTAGATCAGGCTCAGGGCGTTTCCTGACAGAGGAGTAGGGGGCTTTCTCAGGGAAGACTCAGTTACTGACGCCCGTCCCTTCTTTGGGCAGAAGGCAGCCAAATGCCCAGGGTCCCCACAGTAAAAACACAAGCTCCCCCAATGTCGCCTGTTCATTTCTGCCACCAATAGACGAGGCCTGGCAGCACCTAGCTGCATTGGCTTCTCCCTTTGAACTGGGGTCTCATGCACAACAGGGGCTGCAAGGGTCTCTGGGGGTGGCATGGCGACTCCTTCACTGCTGCAGCCAAGCGTCGATCCACAGACAGAGATGAATCAGCCCATTGAGGTCTGAGGGAATATCAACACAGGCCAACTCATCCAACATCTCCTCTGACAATCCATCCTGGAAAGCGTCCACAAGCACAGCCTCATTCCAGGCTGAATCCTGGCTAAGCAGCTGAAAATCTCTGATATAGCCCTGTAGGGGGTGTCAACCTTGCCTCAGAGCTTTCAGGCGTCAGGTAGCAGTCTGTGTCTTTATGGGGTCCTCATACATCAGACGCATATGATTACAAAACCCCACAAAGTCGTCCAACAATGGACTACTGTAGGTTGGGCCAGCAGAGGTGTGCCCCAATGAGCTGCATCACCAGAGAAAAGATTTAACACAAACCCCACCTTATCCAAGTCAGTGGGGAAATCAGCTGCTCTCATGCTGATAAATAGCTGGCAATGTCCCAGGAAAGCAGGAAACATCTCTGGATTGCCATTAAATTTATCCGGCATCGCAACTTAGCATTTTCTCCTGGGTGGTGGTGATGGTGCTGGTGGTGGTGGTGCAGCATGGACCTGTGCTTGTAATTGAGCCACCTGAGCTGCCAACAAAGCGAGTTGCTGGGAGAGCTGGGCATTCTCAGCACGTAGCTGCTCAATAATAATAATAAGGGGTGGGAGGCTGAAGGCAAACTGTTCTGTTCCCAAAGTGCTGTATCAAAGCACATTAATAGAAAGTTATGTGGAAGGGAAAAGTGTGGAAGAAAAAGGTGCACAAGAAGCAGGGATGACCGCAGCCTGGAGAGGATTGTCAGGAAAAGGCCATTCAAAAGTGTTGGGGACTTTCACAAGGAGTGGACTGAGGCTGGAGTCAGTGCATCAAGAGCCACCACACACAGACGGATCCTGGACATGGGCTTCAAATGTCGTATTCCTCTTGTCAAGCTGCTCCTGAACAACAAACAACGTCAGAAGCGTCTTACCTGGGCTAAAGAAAAACAGACCTGGTCTGTTGCTCACTGGTCCAAAGTCCTCTTTTCTGATGAGAGCAACTTTTGCATCTCATTTGGAAACCAAGGACCCAGAGTCTGGAGGAAGAATGGAGAGGCACACACTGCAAGATGCTTGAAGTCCAATGTGAAGTTTCCACAGTCTGTGTTGATTTGGGGAGCCATGTCATCTGCTGGTGTTGGTCCACTGTGCTTTATTAAGTCCAGGGTCAATGCAGATGTCCACTAGGAAATTTTGGAGCACTTCATGCTTCCTTCCGCAGACGAGCTTTATGGGGATGCTGACTTCATTTTTCAGCAGGACTTGGCACCTGCCCACACTGCCAAAAGCACCAAAACCTGGTTCAGTGACTGTGGGATTACTGTGCTTGATTGGCCAGCAAACTTGCCTGACCTGAACCCCATAGAGAATCTATGGGGCTTTGCCAAGAGAAAGATGAGAGACATGAGACCGAACAATGCAGAATTGCTGAAGGCTGCTATTGAAGCAACCTGGTCTTCCATAACACCTCAGCAGTGCCACAGGCTGATAGCTTCCATGCAACGCCGCATTGAGGCAGTAATTGCTGCAAAAGGGGTCCAAAACAAGTACTGAGTACATATGCATGCTTATACTTTTCAGAGGTCTGATATTGTTCTATGTACACTCCTTGTTTTATTGATTGCATATAATATTCTAATTTTCTGAGATTATGGATTTGAGGTTTTCATGAGCTGTACACCATAATAATCACAATTATGAAAACCACGGCTTCAACTATCTTGCTTTGCATGTAATGAGTCTATCTCATATATTAGTTTCCCCTTTTAAGTTGCATTACTGAAATAAATGAACTTTTGCACGATATTCTAATTTTTCAAGTTTCACCTGTATATATATAAAAAATATCCATGGCCAGCTCCAAGAATAATCCATCCCACATCATTATAGCACTCCTTCATGTGGCCTCGGAAAATTATTTAAACTAGGCAGGTTTAACTGTTACAACATGGGGGGAGGGGCTCTTTAGCAGACGTTTCCTGGACCTGTTATGGTAGCTCTGCAGTGGTACGTCAGTACTCGACTGCTTCAAAACTCATCGAATTTGGTGCTTGATGCATTTTGATGAGAAAATGTCCTGGTACTCATTGTTTGTTATGTACTCAATGTCCTGCAGAGGGTGGACAGGAAGTCAGCCATGCTGGGAAGGTCACTGACATAGGAAAAGGGATAGATAGGAAGTCCTTCCCAGCTGAAATAAAGGATCACATGGTAAATCACATTGGTTTCTTTGGTATGCATTTAGGCAGGGAAAATCAAATGCACAGGTATAGTATAGGTGGTACCTTGCTCGATAGTAGTAACTGTGAGAGGGATCTCGGAGTCCTAGTGGACAATCACTTAAATATGAGCCAGCAGTGTGCTGCAGCTTCCAAAAAAGCCAACACAGTGCTAGGCTGCATTAACAGAGGAATAGAATCAAGATCACGTGAAGTACTAATACCACTTTACAATGCCTTGGTAAGGCCACACCTGGAATACTGCATCCAGTTTTGGTCACCACGATGTAAAAAAGATGTCGAGACTCTAGAAAGAGTACAGAGAAGAGCAACAAAGATGACTGGGGGACTGGAGGCTAAAACATGTAGGGAACGGTTGCTGGAATTGGGTATGTGTAGTTTAATGAAGAGAAGGGTGAGGGGTGACATGATAGCAGTGTTCCAATATCTCAGGGGCCGCCACAAAGAAGAGGGAGCCAAGCTATTCTCCAAAGCACCTGAAAGCAGGACAAGAAGCAATGGATGGAAACTAGTCAAGGAGAGAAGCAACCTAGAACTAAGGAGAAACTTCCTGACAGTTAGAACAATTAACCAGTGGAACAACCTGCCTCCAGAGGTGGTGAATGCTCCAACACTGGAAGCTTTTAAGAAGAGACTGGACAGCCATTTGTCTGAAATGGTATAGGGTTTCCTGCCTTAGCAGAGGGTTGGACTAGATGACCTCCAAGGTCCCTTCCAACTTGTTATTGTTATTGTTATTGTTATTGTTATTGTTATTGTTATTGTTATTCATCCTTTTTAGTACTTGTCATGCCTCCCAGAACAAATTAAGGTTGAGTACTGAGATACCACTGTAATTTACTTTTTTTGTTGAGACATTTTCCATGCTTAGATTGCCTCCTTGAACAATTCTCATACCCAGAACAACTTTGAGAGTTGCACTGGCTACCAACTGTGTCAGAGGAAGCATTAATGGAGGTAAAGCAATGGGGCAGTTGTTTCACTTTTGAGAAGTGGGGGGCTGTGTTGCTTCACAAAGCAGCTTTGGAGGGGTGCTTTGCTTCAGTGCTGTCAGCACATTTTTCAAAGCACAAAACCATCATACAATTGCTAAATAGAGATTTTAGTTACATAGACAGAAATCACAATCCACCCTGAAGGTGTGAACCATAGGGCCCCAAAAAGCTGAACAAGAAATTCCAATGAAGTGGCTAATATATATATATATATATAT
>JAKJMR010016324.1:35922-60959 GCA_024449315.1 Daboia siamensis
ATATATATTTCACACTTTGCAGCCACAAAGGATACAAAGCAGAATAATAAAGCTTCTTGTGTGGGACATGTTAGAAAACAATTCAGGATGCCATATTTGACAGCTGGAAAAGGGAGGCCTGGAGTGCAGATGGGGGAAGAAATGGATCAATAATTGCAGATGATTTCCCCCTTCAACACTGATGCGATTGGAATGGACATAAGATTTTAAAGAATCTAAGCAAAATCCGGGCATTTAAGTGAGATAAGCCACGCTATGGGGATTATAGTTCAGTGCTAAAAGGGATGAGAGAGAGAGAGAATATATAAAAATGGAACAATCAATCAATCAGAATAGAGCTGGAAGGGACCTTAGATGTCTTCTAGTCCAACCCCCTGCTCAAGCAGGAGACCCTATGACATTTCAGACAAATGGTTGTCCAGTCTCTTCTTAAAAACCTCCAGTGATGAAGCACCCACAACTTTGGATGGCAAGCTGTTCCACTGGTTAATTGTCCTCACTGTTAGGAAGTTTCTCCTTAATTCTAGGTTGCTTCTCTCCTTGATTAGTTTCCATCAATTGTTTGTTATCCTGCCCTCTGGTGCTTTGGAAAATGAGTTGACCCCCTCCTCTTTGTGGCAAACTCTCAAATACTGGAATACTGCTATCATGTCCCCACCCCCAGTCCTTCTTTTCTCTTGACTAACCAAACCCAAATCATGCAACCATTCTTCATATGTTTTAGTCTCCAGACCTTTAATCACCTCAGTTGCTCTTCTTTGTACTTTTCCCCAAAGTCTCAAAATCTTTTTTGTAATGTGGTGACCAAAACTGGATGCATTATGTGGCCTCACTAAGACTTTAAAAAGAGTTACTAATACTTCACATGATTTTGATTCTATGCCTCTCTTTATACAACCAAGGATTGTGTTAGCTTTTTTGGTGGCTGCTGCACACTGCTGGTTCATATTTAAATGATCATTCACTAGCACTCCAAGGTCCCTCTCACAGTTACTGTTTTTGAGCCAGGTTTCACCTAATCTATACTTGTACCTTTGGTTTTTCCTCCCTAAGTGTAAAACCTTGCTTTTCTCCACATAAAATTTCATGTTGTTGGATAGGGCCCATTGTTCAAGTTTGTCAAGATCTTTTTGGATCCTGAACTTATCTTCTGGGGTGTTGGCTATTCCTGCCAGCTTAGTGTCATCTGCAAATTTGATGAGTTCCCCTTCTATTCCCTCATCTAAGTCATTTATGAAGATATTGAAGAGTATGTTGTGTAGTGGGTTCGGGAGAGCAGGAAAGATGTCAGGCATTTGAGTACAACATAACAGCTCTTTATTTCGTGGAAATGACTCCGCCTCCTGGTGGTGACTCTTATACAAGCTTTAGGTGTTCCCACAAAGCCTAATACATAACACCCCTTCCCCCTTAAGGATGAAACTATATACATGTACAATGAACTTACATACATGACAACCAACTTCCCAATGGACTTATCCCCCGGCTTCCCTTATTTGCGCACATAGTCCGTGAGGTATGTGGGTGGCCTATGGGGCCAAGATGAACGTCTTAGGGTCTCTTCCCCTTTGTGGGCTGACACCTTACTTGGCGTACCCTGGACGTCGAAGTTCTGCTGAACTGGAGAGTCCTCAGGTGAGCTCTGGCTGCCCGTTTCTGGTGGGCCCACCCCATAGTCAGGCCCGGTGGCAGAGTTAGTTCCGCAGTCCTGGGTGTTGTGATTGAGGGTCAGCCTGTGGGTTCGGCAGTTGGGTCGGACGATTCAGAGGAGGAGGAGGGGGGTATTGGAGAGCTTGCTGAGGATAGCCTTGAGGCTCCGCAGAGCCCTCAGCCAGGCCCCTCCCATCTGGTTACGACGCAGACCCAGCTGTGTGAGCCTGACAGCGTGGATGAAGATGACCCACAGCTAGCCCTGTTCAAGGACGCCCGACGCAGGAGGCAGTCAATCAGTTCAGTACATACCTAGCGGGCACAATCAAAGAGTGGATGCTCTGTCCAGGAAGCCTGAATATTCCCAAGTGGAAGACAAGCTTCTGCCCAGGACAGTGATCCCCATTGAGTCTTTTGCTGCGGTGCGGAAGCCGGTTGATATACGGGCTCGGATCCGGGAGGCACAGCAGCAGGAGGTGTGGGTGGCTCAGCGGAAGGAGGAGGTGGGGCCAGATTCTTCTTGGATGGTCACGGATGGACTCTTGTATTATCGTGACTGGCTCTACGTTCCGGGAGGGCCACTTAGGGGACTCATCCTCAGCCAGTGTCACGATAACCCGGCGGCGGGGCATTTTGGCCTGTTCAAGACCCTGAACTTGGTCTCCCATACCTTGTGGTGGCCCCGAGTCCAACATGACATCCAGTCCTATGTCACTTCCTGCATCCCATGCAGGCAGGCCAAGTCAGCGACAGGGGCCCCGCCTGGATTACTGCAGCCCTTGCCGACACCCAAAAGACCCTGGGGGGCTGTGTCCATGGACTTTCTGACGGATTTACCCCCGTCCTCTGGTTTTACGACAGTGTATGTGGTGGTGGACATGCTGACTAAGATGGCGCATTTCCTCCCCTGTCGCGGCTTACCGTCAGCCCGCACCACTAGTCGTATGTTCATTCAGCAGGTGTTTCGGCTGCACGGCCTCCCTGATAGAGTCGTCTCTGATAGGGGGGCCCAGTTTACAGCCCGATTCTGGCAGGAGTTGATGCATGCATTGGATATCAAGATTTGCCTCTCGTCTGCGCATCATCCTCAAACTGATGGGGGAACCTGCAGCAAAACAATTGGGTGGACTATCTGGCCATAGCTGAGGTTGCATTCAACAATTTGCAGCACACCTCCACACAGATGACACCGTTCTTGGCCAATGTGGGATATCACCCCCGGTTTTTCCCCCTTTCTCCCGTGGACTCACCAGAGCCGGCAGCGAACGACTTCATGGCAGAGTTACAGGCGATCCATCAATTGGTGCGACGTCAGTTAGAGAAGGCCAAGGCCGATTACAAAAGGTTTGCTGATCAGTCAAGGCGGGATACGCCTCCACTATCAGTGGGAGATCGGGTCTGGTTGTCCACCAGGAACCTACCGTCAACACGGCCGGTGAAAAAGTTAGATCACCAATATTTAGGACCATTCCCAATCGAGGCTGTCATCAATCCGGTCGCCTATCGCTTAACTCTGCCACATTCCCTGCGCTTGCACCCAGTCTTTCATCGGTCTCTGTTGGTCCCCGAGCAACCGGCCTGTCCACTCCGCCAAGCGGAACCTCCCCCATCAGGACCTCGTAATGGAGACAGCACCCCCGAGTATGAGGTCGCCAGCATCAGGGACTCCCATTGGCTGAAAGGTCGTTTCCAGTACCTGATTGAATGGAAAGGCTACGGACCAGAGGAGTTCACCTGGGAGGACGCGACCACCGTTCATGCCCCTGCTTTGGTGTCCGCTTTTCATGAACAATTTCCATCCCGACGGCATCCGGATCGGCAGACCCGGGGGAAGGGCCCTGCGGTGCGGGATAGTGTTGTGATTGAGGGTCAGCCTGTGGGTTTGGCAGTTGCGTCGGATGATTCAGAGGAGGAGGAGGGGGGTGTTGGAGTGCTTGCTGAGAATAGCCTTGAGGCTCTGCAGAGCCCTCAGCCAGCCCCCTCCCATCTGGTTACGACGCAGACCCAGCTGTGTGAGCCTGACAGCGTGGATGAAGATGACCCACAGCTGGTCCTGTTCAAGGATGCCCGACGCAGGAGGCAGTCAATCAGGAGTAAACAGAGGAAGGCAATGGGGCACCTCGGAAGGAGGCAGAGAGAAGCCACGCCTTGAACTGTTTAAAAGGGGAATGTGTGGGAGGGCTGGTTTGCTGAAGGCAACCATTTGAATAGCTCCTGTTTCATGGTTCGTGTTTTGTTTTGCTCTGTTTGCTCTGTTTTGTGTCCATAAATTTGGCAGGCTTAGTTCCAGCCTCTTGCCTTCTTGTAAAGGGGTTGTCCCTGCCTTTTCTGCAGGGCCGGTAGTAGGCTGGTACAGAACACTGGGAGGGTTGCTGTCCAGGTTGATCAGGGTTCTCCTGATCCTCCTCGGGCTTGGGTGCAGTTGTTTGTTGGTGGTGCTGGTAGGGGGAATGCGAGCTAGCTTGTGTGCCAGCTTGGAAACTCAATGAGGGGTAATTTTCCCCGTGGTCGCTTGTTGACCTTTCTGGAACTCTTTTCCTTACTTGGTCTATGTGCCGTCTGACCTGACGACCCCCCTCCACCCCTACTACATAAGATAGGGGCCCAGTTTTTTCAACCACCACGCCCGAAATCCACGGGTGTCCTGGACCATAGTTTCTGGCCCAAACCAAGTCACCTGGGTGTAGTTCTCTTGGGGTTTTGGGTTGTGTGGCCTCAGAAGCCACTCTGTCGGGGTGCAGTCTGTCCAGTTTGGTGATGAGGTGTCTGCCCCAACGGAGCTCCACAGGACTCTTCCCCGTGGCTGTGCAAGGTGTGTTGTGTTGTGATAATAGGAATTCCGCCAACCTGTGGTGCCAATCACTGACGATAATGCGCCTGAGTGCGCCCTTGGTTGTTCTCACCATCCTTTCTGCTTGTCCATTGGTCGATGGGTGAAAGGGCGTGGATGTGGCGTGTCTAATCAAGTTTGCTCTCATGAAGGCCAGGAATTCAGAAGCGGTAAATTGAGCCCTATTATCTGATACCACAACGTCAGGCAGGCCATGTGTGGCAAAAAGTCTCCTGAGCACTTGGATTGTTCTGGCCGTGGTCATATTTGGGACTGGCACTACCTCCAGCCACTTTGAGTGGCTGTCTACCACTATTAAGAAAAGCTGTCCTTGAAATGGTCCAGCGTAATCTATATGGACCCTGGACCAGGGTGTATGTGTTGCCTCCGATTTGTGGACAGGCGCTTGGGGCATCTCTGGTCTGGACCTTTGGAAAGTGTAGCATCCCTGTACCTGTTCTTGCACTGCCTTATCTAACCCTGGCCACCAAAGGTAGCTCCTTGCTAAAGCCTTCATGCGAACTATGCCAGGGTGCCCTTCATGTAGAGATTGAAGCACCCTATCCCTTAGTGTTGATGGTATAATAATCCTACTACCCCACAACAGGCATCCTTTATGTGCAGACAATTCATGCCTCCTTACAAAATACGCTTGGAATTCTGGGCCTGGACTTTTATCCTGCCACCCTGTGAATACCGAAGACTGAACTCTGCTCAGGATTTTGTCTGAGGCTGTCTCTGCTGCAACGTCCTTTGCATGGAGAGGGCATTCCGGTAGCTCTTGGATGGCCAGTATCTGTGCAGCTGGTGCCGGATCTGGTTCTATGTTTGCTAGGGGTAGCCTACTTAACCCATCTGCATGGCCCATTTCTTTCCCTGGCTTATGAATCAGTTTCAAATTATAAGCTGATAGGAATATGGACCATCTGAGCATCCTAGGGGAGAGTATTTGTGGGGTTTGTTTGTTAGTGGTGAATAAGCCTAATAGAGGCTTATGGTCCATGAACACTGTGAACTCCCTACCATACAAATAGTCGTGGAATTTTTTGACCCCAGCCACTATTGCCAGGGCTTCCTTGTCTATCTGTGCATAGTTCCTTTCTGCCCCTGACAAGGTTCTAGAGTAGTAAGCTATGGGGACCTGAGTACCATTTCCCTTCAGATGGTTTAGCACTGCTCCCACTCCATATGGTGAAGCATCGCAAGCAATGCAGATAAGCTTGGTTTCTATGAAATGGGTGACCGTGGACTTGTTGGACAGTAGAGCCTTTAGGTCCTGGAAGCTTTTGTCATGGACCTTGGTCCATTTCCATGCAGCTTTTTTATTTAGGAGTCTATGCAGGGGTTCAGCTATGGCTGCTTTGTGGGGTAGGAAGGAGTGGTAAAAGTTTAATAATCCCAGAAAGGCTTGCAGTTCCGCCTTGTTCTTGGGAGTGGGGGCCATCTTAATGGCCTTCACTTTGTATTCTGCGGGATGAATCCCGCTGGCATCGATCCTGAACCCCAAAAATTCTGTGGATGTAACCCCTATGTTGCATTTGTCTCTTTTTAGTTTGAGACCTGCAGAGCGAAGCCTCTGTAAAACTGCCCTAAGTCTGTCTGCTAACACTTCCTCTGTTTCTCCAGCAATTAGGACATCGTCAAAATAAGGGCATACACCTTGGATGCCCTTAAGTGTTCGCTCCATTACCTCCTGAAAAATTCCTGGCACTACGCTTACTCCAAACTGCAGGCGGTTAACCCTGAAGGCTCCCTTATGAGTTACAATTGTTTGTGCTGCTGCTGTCTCCATGGTGACTGGCAGCTGCTGGTACGCCTGCGCGAGGTCTAGTTTAGCAAAGATGGCGCCGCCTTGGAGGGAAGCGAGAACGTGGCTGACCATGGGGACCAGGTAAGCGTGCTGGTTTAGGGCCCTATTTAGTGTGCATTTATAATCGGCACAGATACAGATCTCCCCATTAGCTTTGAGGAGGGTGACTATCGGGGTCTCCCACCCTCCCCCATCTATCGGCTGTAGGACCCCCTGTTCTACTAGTTTGTCTAACTCTTTTTCAATTTTGTGCTTGAGTGTGAAGGGGACTGTCTTGGGTTTGATTCTAATAGGTAAGACATTGGGGTTTAATTTATATGAAATGGGGGGCCCTGTGTACCTCCCCAGCTTACTATCAAATATGTCTGCAAACTCTTTGCAGACAGATTCGATGTTGTTTCCCTGCAATCTGTGGATGCCAGATATTATGATGCCTAATGCCTCAAACCAGTCCAATCCGACTAAACTGGTCCTACAGCCTTCGACTACGATAACTTCCAAGTGCCCCTGAAACCTCTTAAACTGCACAGAAAGGGTGGCCTCCCCCTTTTTACTGGGGTGTTTTGGAAATCGGTTAACATGATGCTGGAGTGCCTCAATTTAACCCACCGCTTGCTCCGGCCACAAACAAGTTTAAATGTCTCTTCGGAAATAATCAAGACTGCAGAGCCAGAGTCTAGCTCCATTTTACAAGGAATGCCTTGTAAATGGACTTCCAATTGAATTTTGGGTTTAAGCGGTCGGTGGGCCCCGGTTAGGCAGATGGCCCTCTGGCTTTCGAAAAACCCCACACTTGTCGGGCTCCGGCCCCCGGTACCTTTCCACGACGAGTTCTCCGACTGTCGCTTGGGTAGGCCCTCTCGGAAACGGCTATGACAGACCGCTGCGATGTGGCCCAATTTTCCGCAGGCCCGACACATGGCCGACCGGAACTTGCAGTTCACCCACACGTGGTTGCCTCCGCAGCCTCCACATTTCGGGGAGGGAGCTGCCTTTGGCTGGCTCTCCCTGTGCTCGCATTGTCGATCCCGTTGTTCCATTTTCCGCTGGATCAGGTCGATGTCGGGTTCTTCCTCGTCCATGTGCTCACCGTACATAGCGCCTTTGTTGTGTATTGCTTCCTCTGGGCTGCTGGGCAGGGGAGTCTGTACCACTTGCACCGTGCCTCCGGCTGCCTTGTCGGCCATGATCTCATCCTGAGCATCTTGGAGAGTTATATCGGGCCTTGCAAAAAGCCTCTGTTGCAGACGCTTGTCTCTTAGGCCGCACACAAGCCTGTCCCGAAGTCTCTCGTCCATATTGGTGAACTGGCAGAGGCGGGCGGCCTGTCGCAAGGCCGCGATGAACTCTGATGCAGATTCGTCCGGCTGTTGTAACCTCTGGTCAAACCGGAACTGCCAGGCCAGCACAGACATTTGGGGCTTGAAATGCCCGTTCAGCTTTGTCGTGAGGTCTCTGTATGAGACGGTTTCGATCGGCGTTGGTGCGAATAGGCTTTCGGCCAAGTCAAACGTGGCCGGCCTGCTTATGCAAAGCAGGGTCGCCGCTTTGAGGCCATCCTCGGCGATTTGGTTCACCCGGAGATAGTTCTCGACTTGCCCCAGGTGTGATGGCCATTGTTCGGGATGGCGGATGTCGAATTCTCTGGGCTGGCCAACCTTCGGCATCTTCCTCTCATTCTCAGATCCTGCTCCGCTGACTCAGACGGTTGGTTCTGAGTATGAGAGGCCACTAGTGTGGTGACTAGCTGGCCGTAGAAGGGGGGGGGAGAAAGATTCCTCTTTCCTCCAGCACGCGAAGCCGTCCCCTTGTGAATTCAGCTCTTTAATGCGAAGCAGGATGCCACCTTCGTCACCACTGTTGTGTAGTGGGTTCTGGAGAGCAGGAAAAATGCCAGGCCGATGAGTACAACATAACAGCTCTTTATTTGGTGGAAATGACTGTACTGGGGAATAGGGGCTAACTGCCCTCTTATATATACCTGGCCAGCACCTGGCCAGGTACTCAACCAACCAATCGGATTGAACCTGTTTCCCGCCAAAATTGCTTCCCGCCAAAACAGTTACAGTTCAACACCTCCTGGTGGTAACTCTTATACAAGCTTTAGGTGTTCCTACAAAGCCTAATACATAACAGAGTACTTGGCCTAAGATGGAACCTTGTGGTACCCCACTGCTTACTTCCCTCCATGTAGATGTAGTACCATTAAAGACTACTCATTGAGTACGTTTTGTCAGCCAGTTACAAATCCCTCTGGTGGTGATGCTGTCTATCCCACATTTTTCTAGCTTACCAAGAAGTAGGTTGTAATCTACTTTGTCGAATGCCTTACTGAAATATAAGTATACTATGTCCACAGCATTTTGCTGGTCTACTAATTTAGTCATTTTGTCAAAGCATGAAATAAGATTGGTTTGGCATGATCTGTTTTTAAGAAACCCATACTGGCTTTTAGTTATAACTTTATTTGTTTCTAGGTGTTCGCAGAACTGTTTTTTGATTATCTTTTCCAGTATCTTCCCAGGTATTGATGTTAGTCAGATTGGTCTGTAGTTTCCTGGGTCTGTTTTTCCCCCTATTTTTGATGATGGGAACAACATCAATTATTTTCCACTCCTCAGGTAATTCCCCTGAAAGATATGGTACAATGGTTCTGAGATAACATCTGCCAGCTCCTTCAGAACTCAGGTCCCAGTGATTTATATTCATCAAGATCAGATAGGTGTTCTCTAACTATTTTCTTGCTTATTTTAATTTTTATTTCTACTCTGTCTTTTACGGTTATGTTTTTTGTAGGTTGGGCTATAGTTTCTTTTTGTGTGAAGACTGATGTAAAGAATGAGTTAAATAGTTCTGCTTTCTCTTTGCTGTTTGTTACTTCCCTGACATCTTCTCTCTTAAGTGTTTTCTTGTAGCAATTCAATGGATCTCTAGGTGATTCCAGGCAAAAAAGGTCCTATCAATTGAAAATAATATAGCTATTTCTTCTTTCCCTTCTTAACCTTTTCCCCTGATAATAAAAAATGGGACAACAATTTGCTGGAGATACTTAACAGAAAATAGGGAAATAAAATAAGTAAATTGAAATAGTTAGTGTAGATACTGTTATTTTCTGGGTTCTGTGCTTGATTGAAGAGAAGAGGCGAGTGAGTTCAGCAAGTATCATTCTTTATTTGCTTACCGGAACTGAAATGGGAAAACAGGGCTGCGAATGCAGCTATTTATACCCTGGCCTCTAGGTGGTGGCCAATAGGTTTAAAGCAACCTATTGCCACCCTAGAAGCAGCCAATGGCGGTGCTGGAGATGGGTTGTCTGAGAAGCTGGGAGCTGTTAGCCAGCTTCCCTGCTTAAGTAACCTTCCAGCAATTAACCCCACGTGATATTCTTTAGTAAGACAAAGCCCAATACATTACACCCCTCCCCCCTACACATTATAGTAGCAAAAGGGATGATTACAGCAATTACAGAGTTTACAGAGATACAAAAGTAATATGCAAAAGAACACGTTCCGTATTTTGCTAATACAGAGGCTCTCCTGGCTAACAGCAATTCAATGACACATACAACATTATAGCTCAGTTATTTTGGAACAAAATCCTGTAAATACGCAGGAGGCTTGTGAACCCTTGTGGAACACCTGGGAAATCCAGGCATTCCCCGGTCTACCAGCTTGCCCGCCGGGCGGGGTAGACCAGGACCCATGAGTTCAAGTGAGTCTGGCTGACTCAGAATTCTCTGGCTGGCCATTCCAGGTCGGCCCACCCCAGAGTCTAATCCTTCCGCAGAGTTAGCACAGCGGTTGTAGTGTTCTGGTTGACTATCTCCGTCAGGGGCCCCATGTTGCACTCCCGAGCTTTGCCCCTCTACAACCACCTCCCCATTGCTCTGACTGCTTGGGACCTCACAGCATGTGGTTAGTTTGGCCTGGCTGCCGGTTTGAGGTCTGTGGATGGGACCTGGGATGAAGTCCTCGTTTTGTGGCTGTTCTGGAAAATGCTTCCTAAGCTGATCAATATGGCAACGAACAACTCGCCTGCCCTCTAGGCCCACTTCATATGAGAGAGGGACCGACGTTTTGGTGACTTTCCCTGGCACCCACAAGTTCCCATGCCCATAGTTCTGGACCCACACCCCGTCACCTACTTGCAACCCCCTCAGGGATTATGGGCGAGAGGCCTCTGCTGCCACCCATTCTGGGTGCAACCTGTCCAGTTTCATGAATAGTCGCCTCCCCCAGTGCAGCTCTGCTGGGTTTTTGCCCGTTACTGTGCACGGTGTGGAATGTTGGCAGAGCAAAAAGTCGGCCAGTCTGTGGTGCCAGCCCCACTGCGCTTCAGTGATTCTTTCATGGTGCACACCATTCGTTCGGCTTGCCCATTACTAGATGGATGAAATGGAGCCGATGTCACATGCCTAATGAGGTTTGCCCTCAGGAAAGCCTGAAATTCTGCCACAGTGAATTAGGCCCCATTATCGGACACTACGATGTCCGGTAGCCCGTGTGTTGCAAAGAGTTTCCTAAGCACCTGGATGGTCCTAGCAGTAGTCATATTTGCAATTGGTATAACTTCCAGCCATTTAGAGTGGCTGTCAACCACTATAAGAAATAGCTGTCCCTGAAAGGGCCCAGCGAAGTCTATATGAATCCTCGACTGGGGGTTTGTGTCTCCTCCCATCTATGGACAAGAGCGTGCGACATTTCAGGCCTAGACTGCTGACACATGTAACACCCGTGTACTTGAGCTTCAATGGCTTTATCTAATCCTGGCCACCATAAATAGCTTTGTGCCAAAGCTTTCATGCGAACAATACCTGGATGACCTTCATGAAGTGATTGCAATACCCTGTCCCTTAATGTTATGGGAACAATGACCCTGTTCCCCCATAGAATACAACCCTTATGAGCTGAGAGCTTGTGTCTCTGTGTGAGGTAGCTCTGGAACTCAAGATCAGGGCTTTTTTCTAGCCAGCCCATGTGGACCCAAGATAGCACTCTGCTTAGAGTCTTGTCTGCCGCCGTTTCTGCGGCTATGTCCCCTGCTTGGAGGGGAAACTCTGGCAAGTCCTGAATGGACAAAACGTGGGCTGCTGGGGCCAGATCTGGCTCGATTTGAGGCAGTGGAAGCCTGCTCAGGCCATCTGCATGGCCCATATCCTTGCCGGGTTTGTGAATTAGCTTAAAACTGTAAGCCGATAAAAAAATGGACCATCTTAACATTCTAGGGGATAAGATGTGGGGTGTCTGTCTGTCTGTAGTGAATAACACCAATAGCGGTTTATGGTCTGTGAAGACCATGAAGTCCCTGCCATACAAGTAGTCGTGGAATTTTTTTACTCCAGCTACTATGGCCAATGCCTCCTTATCAATTTGTGCATAATTACGCTCTGCGGAGGACAGTGTCCTGGAATAAAAAGCAATCAGGACTTGAGTCCCATCGTTCTCCAAGTGACTTAGGACAGCCCCCACCCCGTATGGGGACATGTCACATGCAAGGCATACTGGCATCGATTCCTTAAAGTGAGTGATCATTGAAGTGATGGACAGTAGAGCCTTCAATTCCTGAAAGCTGCTTTCGTGAACACTAGTCCACTTCCACACAGTATTTTTGTCCAAGAGCCGGTGTAATGGCTCTGCCACTGCAGCCTTATTAGGAAGGAATGCATGGTAAAAATTTAGGAGGCCTAGGAATGCCTGAAGCTCTCCCTTCGTTTTGGGGCTGGGTGCCATCTGAATGGCTTTCACTTTTGACTCAGCAGGGTGGATGCCATCGGCATCGATACAGAAACCCAAAAATTCAGTTGAAGGGACTCCAATACTACACTTATTCTTTTTAAGCTTGAGGCCTGCTTCGCGCAGCCTTTGAAGGACGGCTCTGAGCCTCGTTGCCAGCACCTCAATGGACTCACCGGCAATGAGCACATCATCAAAATAGGGGCAAACCCCCAGAATTCCTTTGAGCGTTCACTCCATAATGCCCTGAAAAATGCCAGGGGCTATGCTGACCCCCAATTGCAGGCATTTTACTTTAAACGCCCCCCTGTGGGTTACAATTGTCTGTGCCACGGCAGTGGCCTCATCTGCAGGAAGCTGTTGGTAGGCCTGAGCCAAATCTAATTTTGCAAAAATTGTACCACCTTGCAAGGACACCAGGATGTGGCTTACTACTGGTACCGGGTACGCATGCTGTTTGAGTGCACAATTAATTGTGCATTTGTAATCAGCACAGATTCTGACCTCCCCATTGGTTTTTAGTGGCGTGTTTAAGAGCAAATGGCACTCTATAAGGTTTAATCCTGACCGGTACTACAGTAGGATCTAGTTTAAATGTTATTGGCGGGCCCGTGTACGTCCCCAGACCTGAGTCAAACACATCTGCGAATTCCTCGCATACTATCGCTAGACTCGTGACTTGCATCCGGTTGATTCCGGTTACTTGGATGCCTAATGCATCAAACCAATCGAGCCCAATCAGGCTCATTCGCTGACCCCCTACTACGACAATGTCCAGGTGCCCAGAAAACTCCTTAAATTTGACGGCCAATGTGGCCTCACCTTTGACTGCGACTTTGGCATTCTGGAAGTCGGTCAGTATAATGTCAGATGGCCTGAGCTTGGTCCATCTCTTGCTGCGATTGCAGATGGAATTAAATGTCTCAAGTGATATAATGGAAATGGCTGAGCCTGTGTCCAGCTCCATCTTGCAAGGGACTCCTTGCAGCTCCACCTGAAGTCTAAACTTCAGCTTAATAGGGTGGTGAGCTCCCGTGCGGCAAATGCTTCTGCAGCTGGAGCAAAACCCTATGCTATACTGCCCTGGGGCCCCGGTACCTCTCCTAATTGGCGATTCGATTGTTGGTCCCTCTGGCGAACTCTGCAGATGGATGCGATGTGGCCAGTCTTCCCGCAGGCCCAGCACGTGGCTGTCCGGAACCTACAGTCCATGCATTGGTGGCGGCCACCACACCCTGGGCACCTAAGGAAGGGATCTGCCTTGTAAGTTGCCCCTTGTTGCTTGTCTCTGTGACACTTTTGGTCGTTGTGCCTTTGTAGCTTGTCAACTTCCGTGTTGTCTTCGGGGTCTTCTGTGTGTTCGGCATCCTTGTGGTGGACGGCTTCCTCGTGTTGTGCTGTTTTGGTGGGCTGCATGGCTCGTACAACCCCGCCATTGGCTTCGTCTGCCATGATCTCTTTCAGTGTGTCTGGGAATGACAGGGTCTCTTTGGCGAAGAGCTTTTGCTGTAAGTCTCGATTCTGGAGGCCGCAGATGAGGCGGTCCCAGAGCCTCTCCTCTACGTCGGAGAACTGGCACAGGTGTGTGGCCTGTCTCAACGCCATGATGAATTCAGATGCTGTTTCGCCTTGCTGCTGAACCATCTGTTTGAACGTGTGGTGCCAAGCAATTACTGACAGCTTGGGCTGGAAATGGTCACCGAGCTATTTCTTCAAGTCCGTGAACGTTACAGACTCCAATGGCGTCAGTGCGAATAAGTTCTCCATGATATCGAACATGGCTGGGCCGCAAACACACAGGAGCGTAGTGGCCTTCAAGCCGTCCTCTGTGACTTGATTGGCGCTGAGATAGTTCTCGACCCTGGATAGATACGAAGACCATCTCTCTGGGTGAGCTATATCAAATTCTTCCAGCTTTCCAACCTTTGCCATTTCTGTAGGTCTTCACAGCTGGGGCTCATCGTCTTCTTATCCTGCTCCTCTGTATGCCCAGGGACTGGTCCTCTGGGTGCATGGTCACTAGTGTGGCTGTGCTAGACTGACCGTAGGGGGGGGGAAATTGCTTTTCCCGTCAGGCGCATTCCGACCTCTGCCCTAGTGACTCTCAGCTCTGTTGGAGGAGCAGGATCCCACCTTCATCGCCAGTGTTATATACTGGGTTATGTGCTTGATTGAAGAGACGAGGCGAGTGAGTTCAGCAAGAATCATTCTTTATTTGCTTACTGGAACTGAACTGGGAAAACAGGGCTGCGAATCCAGCTATTTATACCCTGGCTTCTAGGTGGCGGCCAATAGGTTTAAAGCAACCTATTGCCACCCTAGAAGCAGCCAATGGCGGTGCTGGAGACGGGTTGTCTGAGAAGCTGGGAGCCATTAGCCAGCTTCCCTGCTTAAGTAACCTTCCAGCAATTAACCCCACATGATATTCTTTAGTAAGACAAAGCCCAGTACATTACACATACACTTCAAGATAAAAGAGCAATCTAAAAACAGTTCTACCACAACCATCAAGCTGGCAGCACAGAGCAAAAGTTAAATGAGTAAAAAGAAGCAGCAAATCTCAGAAAAACAAAATGGATTTCACTGCTGCTGAACAATAGTGGTACCACTAGGAGAAAAGGCTCTGTCCCCAGTGAATTCAATCTTCGCTTCTAATGTTAGATTCTGGCCAGGGGTGGGGGTGGGTTAGAAAAAGTCAAGTTGATGACTACAACCATCTTGTGATCAAAGTCCCATCCCTTTTTATGTGTGCTGTGCAATGTGTGGTAAAATGAGGCAAGGCTTTTTACAGTCACAGCTGCTATATTGACTTTTTTACCCCACTCCACCAGCATGATGGGTTCCAGACGGTGCTTGGACTGATTCCTTCCTCCCTTTCCCACAGCCCGGTCGAGACCTTAGTTGACGCCTGGCAACGGGCTGCTTCGGAGGCTCTCGACCGTGTTGTGCCTTTGCGGCCTCTGACCCGGCGCAGATCCCAGCTTGCTCCTTGGTTCTCCGCGAACCTGCGGGAGATGAAGTGCCAGAGAAAGGGCCTAGAGAGCATTTGGAGGTCCAGTCGGTCCGAGTCTGACCGAACATAGTTAAGATCCTTTTCTAGATCTTATCTTGTGGCAATGGAGGTGGCAAAGCATGCTCACTTCACCACCCTCATTGCATCCACAGATAACCGCCCGGCTGCCCTGTTTAGGGTGACCTGTTCCCTTTTAAACCAGGGGACGGGAGAGGACCCCTTGCAGGGACGTGCCGAGGAATTTAGTGAGTATCTGGTGGATAAAATCGCTCAGATTCGGGCTGGCTTGGACTCTGACTGGGCAGTATCTGACGAAGGGGAAATGATGGGTTTGGCCGATAATATTTGGGAAGAGTTTGACCCTGTGACTCCGGATGAAGTGGACAGGATCATGGGGAAATTAAGTGCCGCCACGTGTTTGTTGGACCCGTGTCCCTCCTGGCTGGTTTATGCGGCTCGGGAGGTTACACGAGGCTGGCTCCTGGCAGTTATCAATGCTTCCTTGAGTGAGGGGTGCTTCCCTGCCACCTTGAAAGAGGTGGTGATGAGGCCACTCCTCAAGAAACCTGCCTTGGATCCAGCTATTTTAAATAACTTTCGTCCTGTCTCCAACCTTCGCTTCCTTGCGAAGGTTGTTGAGAGCGTGGTGGCACGGCAGCTCCTTTTGGTCCTGGAGGAAACTGAGTATCTGGATCCGTACCAATCGGGTTTCAGGCAAGGGTACAGCACGGAGACGGCATTGGTCACGCTGGTGGATGATCTCTGGCGGGCCCGAGACAGGGGTTATTCCTCTGTCCTGGTCCTTTTAGACCTCTCAGTGGCTTTTGATACCATCGACCATGGTATCTTGCTGCGACGTCTTGAGGGGTTGGGAGTGGGAGGCACCGTTTTATGGTGGTTCTCCTTCTACCTCTCAGGCCATTCACAGACAGTGTTGGCAGGAGGGCACAGGTCAACCCCTAGGCCCCTTAGTTGTGGGGTGCCTCAGGGGTCGGTACTCTCGCCTCTCCTGTTCAACATCTATATGGAGCCGCTGGGTGAGATCATCTGTGGTTTTGGGGTGAGGTATCATCAATATGCTGATGATACCCAGCTTTTTATCTCCACCCCGAACCAACCCAGAGATACCCTCGATGTGATGTCCCGTTGCCTGGAAGTGGTACAGATCTGGATGGGGAAGAACAGGCTCCAGCTCAACCCGGCCAAGACTGAGTGGCTTTACATACCGGCATCTCGACTTGTCCAAGAGGTTCCATCTTTGGTTATGGGAGGAGAGATGTTACCTCCCATTGATAGGGCACGCAACTTAGGTGTCCTCCTGGACTCACGACTCAGTTTTGAAGATCATATTGGAGTCGTGGCCAGGGGGGCATTTGCCCAGGTTCGCCTGGTGCACCAGTTGTGCCCCTATCTGGACCGAGATGCCCTACGTACGGTCACTCATGCACTCGTTACCTCTCGGATAGATTACTGCAATGCTCTCTACATGGGGCTGCCCTTGAAGACCACCCAGAGGCTCCAGCTGGTGCAGAATGCGGCCGCGCGGGTAGTGATGGGAGCATCCCGATACTCCCATATTACACCCCTCCTGCGTGAGCTGCATTGGTTACCAGTTGTCTTCCGGGTGAGATTTAAGGTGCTGGTACTTACCTTTAAAGCCCTACATGGCCTAGGCCTGGGATATTTACAGGACCGTCTGCTGCCGGGGACGACTTCCCATCGCCCAGTGCACTCACACAGAGAGGGACTCCTCAGGGTGCCGTCGGCTAGACAATGTCGGCTGGCGACCCCCAGGGGGAGGGCCTTCTCTGTGGGAGCGCCAGCCCTGTGGAACCAACTCCCCCTTGAGCTTCGGATGGCCCCGGATCTCCGGTCCTTTCGCCGCGGCCTCAAAACACTCCTTTTTCATCAGGCTGACCTGGATTGATGACGGGTTTTTAAAATGTTTTAATTTTTAATTGTTTAGTTAATTTATTTTGGGGCTGTTTGTTTAATTTCTTTTAACTTTTGTATTGTTGTTTTTATTGTTGTTAGCCGCCCTGAGTCCTTCAGGAGATAGGGTGGCATATAAGTCCCAAAAATAAATAAATAAATAAATAAATAAATAAATGATGGTCATACTTGGTTTTTAGTGATCCTGAATTTGGCAAAATAGTTGCCTAATACTAATACTAGAATTTCCATGTATCCAGTTTTAGAAGAGGTGGTAGCCAAAGTGATAACTGAGGCTCCTTCATTAACCACCATTCTGATCAAAGATAAAAGCCCTCCAGAATCTATATGGGTCAATATAAAAGGGGAAAAAAGTGACATTGCCATAGGGGTATACTACAGGTCACCCAACCTAGCAGAAGAAATAGATGGACTCTGCCAACCAGTTAACAAATGCATGTAGGAAGCATACTACAAGTAGTAATGGGAGACTTCAACTACCCAGATATCAACTGGGAGACAAACTCTGCAGTGAGTGGGAGATCAAACAGATTCCTAACCAACCTAGCCGACAACTTTGTCATCCAAAAGGTAGAGGAGTGAACTAGAAGTAAAGCTATACTGGACCTAATTCTTACTAATAGAGAAGAGGTGATAGAGGGAGTCGAAGTTGCCGTGACCATGTCATACTGGAATTCAATATAATGCAAACACAAGCAATAGAAAAAAATTCAACCAATGTCTTAAACTTCAAAAGAGCTGATGTTAACAAACTCAGAGAGAACCTAAGAAAGATTCCATGGATGAAAATCCTAAAGGGGAAAACAACTCAAGAAGCATGGGAAACTCTGAAAAATGCTATCATAAAAGCCCAGTCCAGCACAATACCACTGAAAAAGAAAAATAAGAAAGTCAAGAAGAAACCAGCATGGCTGCACAAAGATCTCTCTGACAAACTGAAAGACAAAAAGGACAAATACAAAAAATGAAAAGAGGGACACATAACTAAGGCTGGTTATCAGCAGACAGCCAGAACATGCAAAGATGAAGTCAGGAAAGCAAAGGCTCAGAACGAATGAAGACTTGCAAAAAAAGTCAAATATAAAAAAAGGTTTCTTTCAACATATAAATAACATAAAAAAGTCAAGGAAACTGTAGGTCCACTAAAGAGAGAAGATGGCAAGGAAGTAACAAGCAATAGGGAGAAAGCAGAGCTGCTTAACTCATTCTTTGCATCAGTCTTTTTTTTTAAAAAAAATATTCAAATACAAATAATACAAAATGCCAGGTCCGTGGTGAACAAGGCTCCCCTCATACATGATCTTATCGAGGAGGAGAACGCGGACCTGGCCTGCATCACGGAGACCTGGTGGGCCAAGAGGGGGTGTCCCCCTCTCGGAACTATGCCCACTGGGATTCCAGGTGCTTCACCAGCCGCGGGCCTAGGGCAGGGGTGGGGGGTTGGCGGTTATTATTAGGGAGAGTCTTTGTCCGCGAGTGGCCACTGTCCCTCAGATAGGCAGGTGTGAGTCTCTCCTTTTGAAGTTGGGTCCTAGAGTTCAGTTGGGCCTATTGATTACATACCTGTCTCCCAGCTGCGTGTCATTGGCCTTGCCCAAGTTCCTCAACATCTTGCCCGGGTTGGCGATTGAGTTCCCCAGGCTTATAGTTCTGGGGGATTTCAATCTGCCTTCCATGGGTGAGGCGTCTGAGTTAGCTCGAGAGTTCATGGCTTCCATGACAGCCATGGACCTGACTCAAATAATTCAGGACCTGACCCATAATGGAGGGCACACACTCGACCTGGTTTTTATCTCTGGACAGTGGATTAATGATCTGGGTAGGGGGGATTTAACTATCCATCCCCTGTCATGGTCCGATCATTTCCTTCTCCGGCTAGACTTTCAGTATGCCACCCCACGCTGCTGGGAGGCGGAACCAACCAGGTGGTTCCACCCCAGGCGCCTGATGGACCCTGAGAGGTTCCAGCTTGGGACATTTCCTGCTTCCCTTGCCCACAACTCTGCTGAGGCCCTAGTGGTAGCCTGGGAGAGGGCTGCTGCTGGGGCCTTGGATCGAGTTGTGCCTTTGCGGCCTCTGACCCAGTGCAGATCCCGGGTGGCCCCCTGGTTTACCGAGGGACTCCAAGAGATGAAGCGCTGGAAAAGACGCCTAGAGAGCTGTTGGAGGTCCAGCAGATCCGAATCTGTTCGAACACGGCTAAGAACTTGTCTTAAGTCTTACCTAGTGGCGATGGAAGCGGCAAAGCATGTTTACTTTTCCGCTCTCATTGTGTCCGCAGATAATCGCCCAGCCGCCCTGTTTAGAGTGACCCACTCACTGCTTAACCAGCGACCGAGGGATGACCCCTTGCAGGGTAGGGCTGAGGAATTTGTTCAGTATCTGCAGGACAAAATCACTCAGATCCGGATTGGTTTGGACTCCGACTGGGTGGAATCCGATGGAGTGGAGAGGGCAGGTCTTGGTCATACCATTTGGGGTGAGTTTGACCCTGTGGCTTTGGATGATGTGGACAGGATTATGCGTAGGCTGAGCGCTGCAACTTGTTTATTGGGCCCATGTCCCTCCTGGCTGGTTTTTGGCCACTGGGGAGGTGACGGGGCTGGCTCCAGGCAGTTGTCAATGCTTCATTGACAGAGGGTGTCTTCCCCTCCACCTTAAAAGAGGCGGTGGTAAGGCCCCTCCTCAAGAAGCCTGCTCTGGACCCAGCCTCGTTGAATAACTATCGTCCTGTCTCCAACCTTCACTTTGTAGCAAAGGTTGTCGAGTGTTGTGGCGCGTCAGCTTCCACAATTCCTGGATGAAGCAGACTATCTGGACCTGTACCAGGCCGGTTTCAGACCTGGTTACAGGACAGAAATGGCATTGGTCGCACTGGTAGATGATCTATGGTGGGCCCGGGACAGCGGTTGCTCCTCTGTCCTGGTCCTACTTGACCTCTCAGCGGCTTTTGATACCATCAACCATGGTATCCTGCTGTGACGGCTCGAGGGGTTGGGAGTGGGAGGCACTGTTTTACGGTGGTTCTCCTCCTACCTCTCGGGCCGTTCACAGTTTGTAGTGGCAGGGAGGCAGAGATCTACCCCGAGGCCCCTTTATTGTGGGGTACCTCAGGGGTCAGTTCTCTCCCCCCTCTTGTTCAACATCTATATGAAGCCACTGGGTGAGATCATTCGCGGTTTTGGGGTGAGGTATCACCATTATGCCGATGATACCCAGTTGTTTATCTCCACCCTGAGCCAACCCAGTGATGCCCTTGACGTGATGTCCCGGTGCCTGGAGGCGGTGCGGGTCTGGATGGGAAGGAACAGGCTCAGGCTTAACCCCTCCAAGACCGAGTGGCTGTGGATATCGGCAGGGAGGCTCAGCCCATCTCAATGTATACATGGTTGTACTTTGACAATAAAAATTCATTCATTCATTCATTCATTCATTCATTCATTCATTCATTCATTCATACTATCTCTACAATGAACTTGTAACTCCTGTTGCTTCATCCAGCTTCCCTTTCTCCTGTAGAGCTTCTTCCTTCTTCTCCATCCCTTTCTTGAGAATTTCGACATCTCATTCATTTTCTGAATTTGCTCCATAGCCTCTTCTTTATTGATGATTATAGACGACATGTTTCGCAATTTGCGCATCAATTGCTCTTTTTTTGCATATGACCAGAGTCGCACCACACTGTCTCTCGGCAATTTTCTTCCCAACCATTTTGGGGCGACTCTATGTATTGCATCAATATCATATCTTGTAAAGAGTACATCTGGGAGGATCAAGCTAGCCCAATCCAGTACTGCTTGAATCAATTTTGCTTCATTTTCTTCACTTTTCTCTGTATATCCATGTATACCTAAATTTGATCGGCACTGATGATCACATATCTCAATCAAACCCTTTTTCACCTGATGCATTATAGTTGTCTGGATTTTTAACACCTTATCATGTTCTCCCATCTGAGTCTTCACTTCTGTAATATTTTGTGTCATATACTGACTTTGTTTCGCCAGATCTGCTATTCTTACATCCATACTATCCATTTTATCTTTTATTTGCTTCAAATCCATCTTTATATTTTTCTTCATTTCTTTTTTATTTATCAGGGGTACTTCTGACCGAGTTATGCCCCCCAGGTTTCTGTGTGCTACACCGACCACGGGCTCAGGGTAGGGGTGGAGGGTTGGTGGTGGTTATTCGGGAGACTCTATGTCCGCGGGAGACCACCATTGTCCAGATAGGTGGGAGTGAGTCCCTCCTCCTGAGATATGGCCCTCGGGTTCAGATGGGCTTGTTGCTTACATACCTGGTGCCCAGCTGTGTGGCAGCAGCACTTCCAGGGTTTCTTGACACCCTCTCAGGGTTGGCGGTGGAGTTCCCCAGGCTTATAGTCCTGGGTGACTTCAATCTGCCTTCCCTGGGAGGGTCGTCAGAGTTAGCTTGGGAGTTCATGGCTTCCATGATGGCCATGGACCTGACCCAAGTAATTCAGGGCCCTACTCATGTGGGGGGTCACACTCTCGAAATGGTGTTTTTATCTGGACGGTGGTTGGATGATCTGGGAGGGGGTTCGCCAGCTATTGTCCCCCTGTCATGGTCCGATCATTATCTCCTGCAGCTGGTCTTCCGTGATGCCACCCCTCACCGCTGGGCTGTGGAACCGACCAGGTGGTTCCACCCCAGGCGCCTAATGGACCCAGAACGGTTCCAGATGGAGCTTGGATCTATACCCATCGCCCTCATTCACAGCCCGGCCGATGCCTTGGTGGATGCCTGGGAAAGGGCAGCCACTGAGGCACTTGACCGTGTGGTACCCTTGCAACCCCTGACCCGGCGCAGATCCCGTTGGGCTCCATGGTTTTCTGTGGAGCTCAGGGAGATGAAGCGTCGGAGACGGGGTCTAGAGAGTGGTTGGAGGTCCAGCCGATCCGAATCTGACCGATTGCAGTTAAGAACCTTCATAAGGTCTTATCTTGCGGCGATGAGGACAGCGAAGGCTAATTACTTCGCTACCCTCATTGCGTCCGCAGATAATCGCTTGGGCACCCTGTTTAGGGTGACTCGCTCCCTTCTTAACCAGGAGGTGAGGGAGGATCCCTTACAGGGTTGGGCCGAGGAGTTTAGTCACCATTTGATGGACAAAATCGCTCAGATACGGGCCGGTTTGGACTCTGACTGGGCAGCGTCTGACGTGGAGGAATCGGACGGTCTTGAGCATGTTATCTGGACTGAGTTCGATCCTGTTTCCCCTGATGATGTGGACAGGATTATGGGGAGGCTGAGCTCCACCACCTGTTTATTGGACCCGTGTCCCTCCTGGCTGATTTATGCGGCTCAGGAGGAGACACGAAGCTGGTTCCAGGCAGTAATAACTGCCTCTTTGAGGGAGGGTGTTTTCCCCGCTGCCTTGAAGGAGGCGGTGGTGAGGCCCCTTCTCAAGAAGCCTGCCCTGGACCCAGCGATTTTGAATAACTATCATCCAGTCTCCAACCTTCGCTTTTTGGTGAAGGTTGTTGAGAGTGTGGTGGCGCATCAGCTTCCTCTGTTCCTGGAGGAAACTGATTATCTTGACCCATACCAATCGGGTTTCAGGCCCAGGCACAGCATGGAGACGGCATTGGTCACGCTGGTGAATGATCTCTGGCGGACTCGAGACAGGGGTTGTTCCTCTGTCCTAGTCCTATTAGATCTCTCAGCGGCTTTTGATACCATCGACCATGGTATCCTACTGCAGCGTCTCAGGGGATTGGGAGTGGGAGGCACTGTTTTACAGTGGTTCTCCTCCTACCTCCTGGGCTGATCGCAGTCGGTGTTGACAGGAGGGCAGAGATCCGCCCTGAGGCCTCTCGTCTGTGGAGTTCCTCAGGGGACGGTTCTCTCTCCCCTCCTGTTCAACATCTATATGAAGCCGCTGGGCGAGATCATTCGTGGTTTCGGAGTGGGGTATCATCAGTATGCTGATGATACCCAACTTTTTCTTTCCACCCCAAACCAACTCAGTGATGCCCTCGACGTGATGTCCCCTTGCCTGGAGGCGGTTCGGGTTTGGATGGGGAGAAACAGGCTCCGACTCAATCCTGCCAAGATTGAGTGGCTGTGCATATCAGCATCTCGGGTTAACCAATTTATTCTATAGTTAGCGATGGGGGGGGTGAGGTGTTACCACTCGTTGATAGGGCTCGCAACTTGGGCGTCCTCCTGGGTTCACGGCTCAGTTTTGAAGATCACATAGGAGCCGTGACCAGAGGGGCTTTTGCCCAGGTTCGCCTGTTGCGCCAGTTGCGACCCTACCTGGACCGAGATGCCCTACGCACAGTCACTCATGCGCTCGTGACCTCCCAGTTAGACTACTGCAATGCTCTCTACATGGGGCTGCCCTTGAGAACCACTTGGAGGCTTCAGCTGGTGCAGAATGCAGCCGCGCGAGTTGTGATGGGGGTTTCCTGATACTCCCATGTAACACCTCTACTCCGCGAGCTGCATTGGCTTCCGGTTGCCCTCCGGGTGAGATTCAAGGTGCTGGTGATAATAATAATAATAATAATAATTTTACTTATATACCGCCCTTCTCCCGAAGGACTCAGGGCGGTGAACAGGGCAAATATATAACAATACAAAAATACAAAAGTTAAAAAAGAATTAAACATATGCCCAACTAAAAACAATAAATACATATATTAAAATAACCACCCATCCCCCATCAGGCCAGGCCGGATTGTACAAATGACCTATAAAACCCTAAATGGCTTGGGTCCAGGATATTTGAGGGAACACCTGCTGCCAGCATCAAGTTCCCTTCGTCCTGTGCGCTCCCACAGGGAGGGCCTTCTCAGGGTGCCGCTGGTAAAAGACTGCCGGCGGATAACACCCAGGGGGAGGGCCTTCTCTGTGGGGGCGCCTGCCCTTTGGAACCAGCTGCCCATGGAGCTTAGGACTGCCCCCGACCTTCGTTCATTTCACTGGGACCTGAACACCTGGCTCTTTGAGCTTTCCGGCCCAGGCTGAGAGTTTTAATTGGGTTTTTATATTTTTTCAGGGATCGAATTTAATTAATTTTAATTGTCTTTTAATTTTTGTATTGCATAGATGTTTTAAACACCTTGTAAACCGCCCTGAGTCCTACAGGAAAAGGGCGGTATATAAATCTAATAAAATCAAAATCAAATCCAATCTTCATTCCTCTTCACTCTTGTAAGGGAATATCAAGTTTATCTGCTTGACCTCTCAGGCAATTTTTCCCTCACATCCATTTCTAAGGCTTTTTCCACTTGAATCAGATGTAAATCTGAAGGTCTATGGCCTGCATTGCGTCTTTGCCAAACACTTTCTACACTTTGGCTGCATTTTGACATACAACCAACAAAAAGAGCTCTTAACCTTTTAAGAATTTTTACACAGTCTATACAGGTGAAACTCGAAAAATTAGAATATCGTGCAAAAGTTCATTTATTTCAGTAATGCAACTTAAAAGGGGAAACTAATATATGAGATAGACTCATTACAAGCAAAGCAAGATAGTTCCAGCCGTGATTTGTCATAATTGTGATAATTATGGCATTGTTGTTGTTGTTAGTTGCGAAGTCGTGTCCGACCCATCGCGACCCTATGGACAATGTTCCTCCAGGCCTTCCTGTCCTCTACCATCTTCTGGAGTCCATTTAAGCTCACGCCTACTGCTTCAGTGACTCCATCCAGCCACCTCATTCTCTGTCGTCCCCTTCTTCTATTGCCCTCAATCTTTCCCAGCATTAGGCTCTTCTCCAGTGAGTCCTTACTTCTCATTACGTGGCCAAAGTATTTGAGTTTCAACTTCAGGATCTGGCCTTCTAAAGAGCAGTCAGGGTTGATCTCCTCTAGGACTGACCGGTTTGATCGCCTTGCAGTCCAAGGGACTCGCAGGAGTCTTCTCCAGCACCAGAGTTCAAAGGCTTCAATTCTTTGGCGCTCAGCCTTTCTTATGGTCCAGCTTTCACTGCCATACATTGCAACCGGGAAGACCATAGCCTTAACTATACGCACTTTTGTTGACAGGGTGATGTCTCTGCTTTTTAGTGT
>JAKJMR010016324.1:65999-83449 GCA_024449315.1 Daboia siamensis
TAGAATAGAATAGAATAGAATAGAATAGAATAGAATAGAATAGAATAGAATAGAATAGAATAGAATAGAATAGAATAGAATGCTTTATTTGGCCAAGTGTGATTTATACACACAAGGAATTTGTCTCTGGTGCAGAAGCTCTCAGTGTACATCAGGGGTCTTCAAACTTGGCTCTTTTGTGACTTGTGGACTTTACCTTCCAGAATTCCTCAGCCAGCCCTGGCTGGCTGAGGAATTCTAAGAGTTGAAGTCCGCAAGTCATAAAAAGGCCAAGTTTGAAGACCCCTGGTGAACATGCAAAACAGCAGAATAATAATAATCATAATAATGATAACAATAAGAGAAGGTAGTAGAAAAGATGAGAAGGATAATAATAATACAGCTATAGCACATGGGTAAACGTACTTAGACATAAGACAGTACTGTGGGAATTAAGAGTTCAGCAGAGTGATGGCATGAGGGAAAAACTTGTCTCTTTGTCTAGCTGTTTTGGCAGGCAACGCCCTGTAGCAGTATCCCAAAGGTAGGAGTTGAAATAGTTTATATCCAGGATGTGAGGGGTCTGTATGCATTTTCCCAGTCCTCCTTCTGACCCATGCAATATACAGGTCTTTAATGGAAGGCAGGCTGGTTGCAATTGTTTTTTCTGCAGTCCTAACTATCTATTGGAGTCTGTACCTGTTCTGTTTGGTTGTCGTACCAAACCAGACAGTTACAGAAGTACAAATGACAGACTCAGTAATTCCTCTGGAGAACTGTAACAACAGCTCCTGGGGCAGTCTGAACTTTCTGAGTTGATGCAGGAAGAACATTCGTTGTTGTGCCATTTTTCATGATGGTTCTAATGTTAGGTGTCCATTTCAAATCCCACTGGTCCCTGCAGTGGGGATTCTACATACATCCAAGATTTCTGTAGCCTGGCTGCTCACCTGAGAGACTGGCCTGAGCGTATGCTGGTCTACCATTTCTGGGAGAGGCTGAACAAGGAGCTGTATCACAACTGCCTGCACAGGGGGTTGGGGGGGTGCCCCGTGACCTTCAAGCGTGGTACTAGTTACCCACAATTGTGGAACTCAACCTGATGGAGTACCAGGAGCACATCATGCATAAGAACCAGCCTCGCTGAATGTCTGAGAGACACCCTGCACCCCGTGGAGGAAGAAGGGGTGCGACCCCTGCCAGAGAGGAGAAGCCCCACAAGAGCAGAGGAGCATGTTTCCAACGTGGGAAGGAAGGCCACCAAGTGGCTGACTGTCTTGCGCTATGGCCGGCATTTGCAGCACAAGCCCCTGCCCAACTGAAGCCAAAAAAACCACCTGTGAATCCAAAGGAGAAAACGCAGGAGGCTTAACAGGTCATGGAGCTCTGTCCCCAATCTAGTGAAGGGGAGGGAACTCCAACCCATGACAAGCCTGGCTTGATATTCTATGAGAGCAACAGCGAGGGGGAAGATGACATGATGGTAAGTGGCACCATCATCCCTATGATGATCCAGGTGGAGATTTTGATGTCCTCCTTGGGAGTAGGGGGGGGGGGGCTCATGACTTTGCTGGACTCAGGGTGCACTTGGTGCCTAATTAGCCTTCAGAGAGTGGAGAAACTAGGTGTCAATGCTGCAAACATTGACATGTTTTTGCACTGACAATATATGAGACAGTCTTTTGTTTAAACTGCTTCGCTTTGAATCTTGAAGAGAAGGAAACTTCAACGGCTATATTGAGAAGATAAGATTAGCCGCGCGCAGAAGGGGAAGTGTAACTTCATATGTAAAACTAATTGGTGAACGTGATTCATGACGTGTAATTAGGGGAGGGAGATTGTGCAGGATATGATGAATCAAGGGGAGGAGAGGTCAGATTCTGGCATCCCTCCATGAGTGCCAATGTTTCGTTTCATTACTAAGACTTTTTAGATAAATAATATGCCAGCAATTTGTTTGAATTGTCTCATTTATTGGAACCATGACATCATGGCGGAATCTGCTCTCTTCCAAAGGGGGGGGGTCCTGAACCCCACCGCTGTCTCCAGTAAGAGAGATAAGCTGCCAAAGATTCAGGGAAGAATTCTGAGGATGGAAAGGGAAAGCCTGGCTGCTGGCGAAACCTCTGAAGAGGAAATAATAGATAGTTTTCTGTGGGAAGATGAATTTGGGCCGATCTCCAAACCTCAGCAGATAATTGAGCTTGTCCGGTCGTCAGGCTGGAACCTCTCCAATGGAGACTACGGAAGTAGAATGGGGGAGAGATGGCAGATCATCTGCCACTGAGAATCTGGGTGAGTGGAAAATCCTGTCTGCAGATCAGACTGCCTGCCAGCCCCAGGAGTCCCCTGCCAAGCCCTCCAGACCCATAGAGACAGAGGACCTCAGCCTGGGGCCTCTGCAGCAATGGGAGGTTGGGAAACCCCCACAAGTGAAAGGCCAACAACCTCTGAGCTTGCCCCAGCTAATAGAAGCCTTGCAACAGCTGGGGGTGGTGCAGAAGCCTGGAGATCAGGAGCTGGTGGGAGGACAACAGCAAGGGTGGCAGCAGCAGGACCCAAACGTGCAACCCCTGAATGTACAGCAGGACCAGTGGGCCAGCAGCAGTGGGGGCCCTGGCAGCCATTAAATCAGCAACCAGAGTGGGTCCAGCACCAACTGGAGACACAACAACAGCAGTGGGGGCCCCAGCAACCACTAATGAGCCCACCTTTCAGAGCAACCTTCAATGGGGACCCAGAGAAACTAATTTTCTTCCTCAACCACATATGCTCTCATTTGAATAGCTGGGCCCATCTCTACCTGGACCCAGGTGCTATGGTCGATGCGATTGCGTCCAGCCTAGAGGGAGAAGCATCCGAATGGTTGAATAATTTATATAACGAGTAGGCCCCTGAATTGGAGGACCCCCTCCTTTTCCTCTTGGGGCTGAGGGAAAGATTTGAGGACCCATCCATTGCCCTCAAAGTGGAAAAACAAATCCATAAGATAAAGCAAGCTGGCCGGCCTGCCCTAGAGTACGTGCGGGAGTTTCAAAAGATCGCAGGTCAGATAGAGAGATGGCCTGAGCAATCCATAATTTATCTTTTCAGAGAAGGGTTAGATGACCACCTTTCTCTGGCATGTATATACCAAGCTGTACCTGACCACCTGCATGAATGGCACCAGGAAGTGGTGAAATTAGTTGTTCAGCTCACCCGCTAAAAGAAGCCTCTCCTACCTGAACCCAAGCCGAGGTCATAACAACCTGAATGGCAATCAGCCCCACAAAGATCTACTACTGTGATGGCTGAAAGATCCAAGCCACCTGTAGACCCGGCAATTAAGTGTTTCTGATGCGGACAACAGGGACATCGAGCAGCAAAATGCCTGGTCCCCTTCCCCCAACAGCAGAACAGATGAGGACCAGCAGTGAGAAAGAGACCTGCACAGCGGCTAAAGGGAGAGAAATCCAACCGGATGACACAGGAACCTGTTGTCCAGGTCACATCCCCCACATGGGAGGATGCTGGAACTCGAACTGGATCCACCCCAGTTCTACCCTCTTTCGACAGCGACGACGAAGGGGAGAACAACCCGATGGTGAGTCAACGCATCCTACCCTTTTTATTGCCTGCTAAACTCATAAACCCTAAGTCAGGGGCACAAGTAGACCTGAAAGTGCTAGTCGATACTGGTTGCTCCCAATGCATCATTAGCCTGTCATGTGCCTTGAAACTGTGCATACTGTACGGGCTAAGCCGCTCTCCAAACCTGTGAGGTTCGAGCAAAATGATGGCTCCCTAATGGGAGGGACTTTAGTCACGCAATTAATGGAGCCCTTATACCTGGAAAAAGTAGGGCACTGGGAGTTTATTCGCTTCCTGGTAGCTCCAAAGATCTCTGAGACTGTGATCCTAGGACTAGCCTGGTTAGACAAATGGAAGCCATTTATCTGGTGGGAAAAAGGAATAAGAACTGTGAGATTGCCCATAGTGCTCGATCCCCCCATTGATTTAACAGATGTTACATGGGACTTTAGCCCACCCAATGAGCAAGTGCACATGGCTGCCTTACGGCCACCTGGCAAGCCGCTCATCCCCAGCAAGTACCAGGACCTAGCAGAGGCGTTTAGTGAGAAAGAATGTGATACCTTGCCTCCTCACCGTCCCAATGATTGTTCCATTGAACTGTTACCAGGGGCCAAACAACCAAGAATGTATGCTATGTCCCCCCTTGAAATGGAGGAGATGCAGCGATATGTGGATACAAACCTAGCAAGGGGATTCATCGAACTGGCTAAGTCTACTGTGGGAGCCCCTGTGTTATTCAAAGAGAAAAAAGATAGGTCTCTTTATCTCTGGGTTGACTATAAAGGCCTGAATGGTGTGAGTGTGGAAAATAAATAACCTCTCCCCCTCCTGAAAGATTTACTAACCCACCTGGCGAAGGGGAGCGTTTTCACCAAGTTAGACCTGAGAGAAACATATTACCGGGTAAGAATAAAGAAGGGGTATGAGTGGAAAATGGCCTTCAACTGCCCCTTGGGAAACTACCAATTCAAAGTCATGCCATTTGGACTGCAGGGAGCCCCAGCCGTATTTATGCAGTTGATTAATGAGGTCCTACATGAACATTTATACAAAGGGGTTCTGGTGTATCTTGATGACATTCTGATATACAGTATGAATATGACTGATCACATAAGACTGGTCAGATAAGTGTTAAAGAAATTATTGAATGCCAAACTTTATGTCAAATTGTCGAAATGTGAATTTCACCAAACCCGATTAGATTATCTCAGCTATAGAATTTCCAATGAGGGCATCGAAATGGACCCAGCCAAATTGAAAGCTATAACTGAATGGCAGCCCCCAAAGACTCATAAACAGCTGCAAAGCTTCCTAGGGTTTGCCAATTTCTACCGTCAATTCATTCCCTCTTTTGCCAAGATTGCTCTACCCCTTACAGCAAGGCTTTTCAACCAGTGGTACGCGTACCACTGGTGGTATGCGAGCACCTGGCTGGTGGTACGCAGCGTCGCCTTCCTCCCCCTCTGCCTCCACCGCCTCCTCCTCCCCCCCCCCCCATGCTCCACTCCTTCCCAGCTCACTTGCTGCCGGAAAGCATGCTGCTTGGCAGTGGCCTGCAGGAAACCTACAAAGGGCGCGCACAGGTGCAGAGCAAGGCCCCGCCCTCCCCAGGGACTTGTTGTGCAGCAACCAGATTGACTTCTGATCGGCGCTTCTTCAGGGCACACATGGCCGGGAAGGCATGTCGGAGTCCCAGGTACCTGTAAGGCGATCGGCCTGCTCCTCCCCCATCATCCGCCAGCCCCAGGAGAGCTCCGCGCGAGCACCTCACCTGTCGCCAAACCCTGCCTTTCGAACCCTGCTTGCCCTTGGCCGCCTCCGCAGGTGCCGATCTAGCGTGGAGAGGGCGAGGCCGGTCCCCGTTCAGTCCGCCACCCCCGGGAGAGTCCCGCACGAGCACCTCACCGGCCGCCAAACCCTGCCTTTTGAGCAGGAGCGACTATCAAGCCCCGGGCTCAACAATCAACTGAGGGGGGGGGGGGGAATCCATGCAGCAACCTGGCTACTTGGCCTGCCAGCCGCTTGTTGCTCCGCCAATCAGCTGGTAGGCTGAGACTCCAGATTTGAGCCACTGACCAGAGAACACCACTGATTAGCTGGGAGTCCAGATCCAACACCGCCGGCCAGATGGAAGACCTGGCGGGCAGCCCTGCCGCCGCCGAACAGCCGCGAGCATCGGAAACCTTCTCTTGGGGCTGCCAGTCAGCTGGGAGCCTGGGGCTTGATAGCCGCTCCTGCTCAAAAGCACCAGTGCTTCCATCTGGCTGGCGGTCACGAGAGAAGGTTGCCAATGCTCCTGGCTGTTCGGCGGCATCAGGGCCACCCACCTGGACTTCCAGGTGGCCAGCGGCATCCCAGCCTCCCAGCTGATCAGCGGTGTTCTCCTCTGGTCAGCAGCTCAAATACAGAGTCTCAGCCAGGCAGGAGCCCGGGATCAGCGTTTCTGAGTGCGACTCAGCTGATCCTGGGCTCCTGCCCAGCACACTTAGCAAGCAGCCTCTTTTCCACGAGCAAGTGAGCTGGGCAGGAGCCCAGGTGACACTGGCACTTGTGGCTTTTCTGCAGCACAGACCCTAGGGCTGCTTAGTTCCAACTCGGCCTCTCACAGGACTCGGGCTGCCTGCACTGGTGGGAAACGTGGCGCTTCTTTTTCTGCAGTGGTGGAGTGCAGGCGTCGCTTGGGAAAGTCTCTTCGAGATGCACCTTTGCAGTGGGTTTCCCCTTCTGTTATATATTGGAGGTTTGAAAGGTAAGCTGCTCCCAGGGCGTAAAAGTAGAATCCAAATGCTGAGAGTGACGCAGCTCTCTGACTCTGCTTCAGGCTAAAACAGTCTCAAAGTTGAGTCCAGAGATTACTTCACCCGAAGGAAGGGTGACTTGGTGGCGATGCGGGTTTGTCTCCTTTGGAGGAGGGAGAAAAACGTTGCTCTCTTCCTTCGGGCAGGTGCAAATGTAACTTAAGAACGGTAGCAATGCAGCCAGAAATGGGTATCTCTTGACAGCGCTGAGGAGAGCTATGCGAAGAATGATGTACACGGAAAGGATTGGGGAACCTGGCTTAAATGCTGGGCTCCGGTAGGGGAAAAATGACTGGGTTCATAATGTACATGCCTGAAAACAGGAGGTGAACTGGTGACATCCCCACCCTGCCTGTGTGCACACACAGAGGCTGAGGCACATGCGCTCTCCTCTGCCTTTGTGGGTGCACAGGCATGGCTGTGATGTCAGTGGTTTTACTTTGCCTGGCCACTCTGTGTGGATGAGAATGCGCTGCTACCTGCCAAAACCAGGCTGGGATCTGGGCGGCGTAGCACAGGACAATGGGAGGGAGGGAAGGAAGGAAGGAAGGAAGGAAGGAAGGAAGGAAGGAAGGAAGGAAGGAAGGAAGGAAGGAAGGAAGGAAGGAAGGGACAAAGAGGGAGAGAAGGAAAGAAAAGAAAGAAGGAAGGAAGGGACAATGGGAGAGAGGGAAGGCACTGATTACAGTCCCACTCCCCTCTACCAGAGACCCACGGATCCCCCACCCCCACATGCACCCCACAATCTGAGTGATGACCTGGCCATTGATCACATGACCCTGGGACACTGAATGTTATAAGTATGAATCAGTTGCCAAGCATCCAAATGTAAATCACATGACCCTGGGGATGCTGCAACAGTCATAAGTGTGAAAAATGGTCATAATTCACTTTTCAGTGCCATTGTAACTTCAAACAGTCACTAAGCGAATTGTTGTAAGTCGAGGACTACTTGTACTTTATCATTTTTTTCCTCTTTTTTTTGGTCAAGTTTTTGACACCTTGCTGGGTGACTGGTGATACTTGGATATTGCCTTATCCTAAAAGTGGTACAATGGGTGAAAAGGTTGAAAAGCCCTGCCTTACAGAACTACTCAAAACGGTCAAGGGAGGGGGAAAACCGCAACCTGGCCAGCCACTAGCATGGACTATGAGTTGTCAGAAAGCTTTTGAGGATTTAAAAAGACTATTTGTGGCTGAACCGGTCCTAAAGCACCCCTGCCCCGGGGAGCCCTTTGTAATTCAAGCAGATACCAGCAACGTGACAGTTGGAGCTGTGTTACTGCAAAAGAATAAAAGTGGGGTCCTACAACCTTGTGCCTACACCTCTAAGAAATTCACGGAAGGCGAAAGGATATGGACAGTCTGGGAGAAGGAGGACTTCGCAATTAGGTGGGGGCTATTAAACTGGTGACACTATTTAGAAGGGAGCAAGGTGCCTTTTGAAGTATGGAGAGATCACAAAAATTTAGAGGCAATAAAAACTCCCCGCAAATTGTCCCGAAAACAAGTGCGATGGGCACAGTACTTTAACTGTTGTAACTTTACTTTAAAGTACATACCAGGAAGAAAAAAACTTCCTAGCTGATGCTCTATCTCAACTGCCACAGTACAAAAGTGAATGCAAAGAGGTCTACGAGACAATTATCCCCAGTTCACAACCTGCGGCACAACTCACGCCTCGCAGAACCCCTTATCCTGATGACCTGGGAGTGAAGAAGCTCCTTACCAATCAATGGTTCAAAGATAATCAAACCTCCCTAACATGCAGGTATGGTTTGGCATACATGGGGGGGGGGGAATTGTATCTACCTGAAACCCTCTGTCTCAATGCTCTCAGACACAGCCATGATGTAAAACAGGCTGGACACTTCTGATATTTAAAAACTCTACACCTCATCCGCTGGCAATTTGGGTGGCCGGGGCTAAAATGAGATGTGAAAAACTACGTCAAGTGTTGTACCATATGTGCCACCATGAAATGAATTCCAGGGAAAACCCCTGGGCTACTGCAGTCGGTGGCAGACCCTTCTCAACCATGGGAACAAATTGCTATGGACTTTATTGTAGACCTACCCAACAGTAGACGAAATAGTGTCATCTGGACTGTGGTAGATCTGTTTTCGAAGCAGGATCACTTTATCGCCTGTAAAGGACTCCCATCTGCACAACAACTGACTAAATTGTTCCTGAAACATATCTACTGACTGCATGGCACCCCTAAGCGAATAATCTCAGATAGAGGAGTGCAGTTCACATCAAAATTTTGGAGGAATTTCCTTAAATTAATTGGATCATCTCAAGGCTTATCATCTGCTTTTCATCCAGCTACCAATGGGGCTGCAGAATCCGCTAACGAAATGGTGGAGCAATACCTCAGATACTATGTTTCCTACCAACAGAGAAACTGGACTGACCTCCTCCCTTTCATCAAAGTGGCCTACAATAATTCTGTTCACAGCAGCACTGGCTACATGCCTTTCAGAGTAGCCACAGGAAAAGAATTCAGCCCAATGCCTGACTATCCTCAGGTGCCCTCTGCTTCCCAGACACTTGATCAATGGGTGAGGGGGTGGGAAGAGGTTTGGAGAAACATGAAAACGGCATTTAAAAAGACTTCTGACACTTATAAAAAACAAGCTGATAAAAAGAAGGCTCCCCAAAGAACATTCCAAGTGGGGGAAAACGTTTATCTGTCAACTAAATATTTACGTCTCAAATTACCCAGCAAGAAATTGGGACTGAAATTCTTGGGGCCTTTCCCCATTGTGAAAATCATCAACCCAGTCACAGTAAAATTGAAACTCCCCAGACTTTTGGGAAAAACTCACCCAGTGTTCCATTGTAGCTTACTGAAACCTTTTCGAGCCTCCACTTTAAGGCCTTCCCCTAAGAAAGCACCTGGACCCCTCATAGTAGCGGATGAGACCCATTATGAAGTGAAACGTATTGTTGACTCTAGAATCTTTAAGGGAAAATTGCAGTACCTAGTACAATGGAAGGGATATCCATTGTCTGAATCCATTTGGGTAAAATCTACCGATGTGAAAGCTGACAGACTTATCAAAACGTTTTATGAGAAACACCCCAACAAACAAAAAGCCAGCTCCTAACTTGTGTTTGTTTACATTACAGGTTCTGTTCTTTTTGTAAGGGGGGGCGGATGTCAATGCTGCAAACATTGACATGTTTTTGCACTAACAATATACGAGACAGCCTTTTGTTTAAACTGCTTCGCTTTGAATCTTGAAGAGAGGGAAACTTCAACGGCTATCTTGAGAAGATAGGATTAGCCGCACGCAGAAGGAGAAGTGTAACTTCATATGTAAAACTAATTGGTGAATGTGATTTATGATGTGTAATTAGGGGAGGGAGATTGTGCAGGATATGATGAATCAAGGGGAGGAGAGGTCAGATTCTGGCATCCCTCCATGAGTGCCGATGTTTCGTTTTATTACTAAGACTTTTTAGATAAATAATATGCCAGCAATTTGTTTGAATTGTCTCATTTATCGGAACCATGACACTAGGACTGAGGGTAAGGAAGCCAAGGCAGCCCATGGGGTTTCCCAGTTAGATGGTTCCCTTGGGGAGGGGGCACCAGCAACATGCATAACAGAGCCAGTGAGCCTCAGGGCTAGGACCCATGTAGACACTATACATTTTATTGATGCTCCTGGAATGACCAATATCATATTGCTAGGACTAGCCTGGTTGAAGAAATGAAATCTGTCAGCAGATTGGGACAGCAACAAGTGGCATATGAGGAAGAAAGCAGCTAGCCAGCAGAAGCCTGAAAAAGTGCCAAAAGCCAGACACGAGCTGGCAATTAGGAAAGTGAAAGTGGAGTCAACGAATATACTAAAGGGAAGTGAGGAGTTACAGCTGCTCATTCCTTTTGAATACTGTGACCAAGCAGAGGCATTCAGTGAGAAGGAATCAGACTTACTCCTGCCCTATCACCCCACAGACTGTGCTATTGAGATCTAGCCAGGGGATAAATTGCCCAAGATGAAGATGTATTCCATGATGCCAAGAGAGATGGAGGAACTTTGGGGGTTTATAGACAAGAATTTGGCTAGGGGATTTATCCAGCAAGCAAAATCAAGGATGGCTGCCCCTGTGCTCTTCAAGGAAAAGAAAGATGGTTTTCTTAGATTGTGCGTTGATTACCGGGGGCTGAATTGTATCTGCATGGACAATATGTATCCCCTCCCCCTTATGAGGGACATGCTGGGTTACCTAGCCAAAGGGAAGTTCTTCACTAAGCTGGACTTGAAGGAAGCCTATTACCGAGTGAGGATTAAAGAGGGGGATGAGTGGAAAACTACATTTAACTACCCTCTGGGTTGCTATCAATTTTGGGTGATGCCATTCGGGCTGCAAGGAGCGCCAGCAGCATTCATGCAGTTAATAAACAAGCTCCTGAACAAACACCTGTACAAATGGGTGCTGGTATACCTAGATGAAATTCTAATTCATACTGAGACCATGGAAGAGCACATAAGGCTAGGGAGAGCAGTATTTGAGAAGTTACGCAAAGCCCAGATATATGCAAAGCTATCAAAATGTGACTTTCTCAAGACCAGTCTAGATTACCTAGGGTATCCCATTTCTAAGGATGGGGTGGAAATGGACCCGGGTAAGGTGAAGGCAATTCTGGAATGGGAGGTCCCTTGGACCCAGAGGCCGTTGTAGAGCTTCCTGGGATTTGCAAACTTTTATTGGCAATTCATCCCCACTTTTGCCCAGATAGCCCTGCCAACCACCAACCTGCTCAAGACGGGGGGAGGGGTGAAGCCCAAACCAAGTCAGCCACTAAATTGGTCAATCGAGTGCCAGGCTGCCTTCAAAAAACTGAAGTAGCTCTTTGCTGCAGAGCCAGTTTGGAAACACGCAACCCCAGATGAGCCTTTTGTAATCCAGGCAGATCCCAGCGATGTGGCAGTAGGGGTGGTTTTACTCCAGAGGAACAAAAAGGGGGAGTTGCAGCCCTGTGCCTGTACGTCTTGCAAATTAACTGAGAGACATTGGGCCATCTGGGAGAAGGAGGCTTATGCTGTCTGATGGGCTTTTCTGACCTGGAGGCAATTTTTAGAAGGTAGTAAGGTCCCATTTGAGGTGTGGATTGACTACAAGAACCTAGAGGCATTAAGAACCCTGAGGAAGCTATCCCTTAAGCAAGTCTGGTTGGCTCAGTATTTTAACCACTTCAATTATACCCTTTGCTACTTGCCTAGGGGGATTTCTTAGTAGATGCCCTTTCTCACATGTCCCAGTACAAAAGTGCCTAAGAAGTAGTAGTTAACTCCATCATCCCATCCAGGCAGCTCGCAGCGCCAGCACTTATGAGACAGCAGAGAATGGTCTCTCTGCAGCCGGCTGGAGACTCACTGACGCAGCCACTAAAAGACACCTTGGGGGGAGATGAGTGGTTCCAAAGACATAAGGAGAACTTGATGCTAAAAGAGGGCTTGGCATGGAAGGGGAGTAAATTGTACATCACAGCCAGCCAGAGAACTTTGGCGTGAAGCTTGCAGGGCATTTTGGGTTTGTGAAAACCCTTCACCTGCTAAAGAGTCAGTTTTGGTGGTCAAAGATGATAAAGGACATAGAAGCCTGTGTGGCCAGTTGCCCTGTGTGTGCCTCCATGAAGCACCTACCTGGGAAGCTCCCAGGCTTGTTACAGTTGGTAGCCAACCAAGCCAACCCATGGGAGGAGATATCCATAGACTTTATCATGGAATTGCTGGAGAGTGCTGGAAACACAGTAATATGGATTGTCATTGACCTGTTCTCAAAGCAAGCATACTATGTGGCGTGTCCGAAGATTCCTTCTTCCCAGGTCTTAGCCAATATGTTTGTGCAACACATCTACACACTAGACGGGGTCCCAAACTGCATTATCTCAGACAAAGGGGTGCAATTCACCACAAAAATCTTGGTGGGAATTTTTGAAAATGATAAGCTCCTCCCAAGGGCTTAGCTCATCTTTTCATCCTAGTACCAGTGGGGCGGCTGAACATGCTAATTCATTGGTAGAGCAATACCTGCACTGTTATGTAAATTATCAGCAGACTAATTGGGCTGAGCTCCTGCCTTTCGTGGAGGTGGCATATAACAACTTGGTCCATAGTAGCACCAGGTTTACCCCTTTTAAGGTGGCCATGGGTACTGAGTTCATGCCTATGCCAGAGCTCCCACAGGGAACCCCATCCTCAGTGTCATTGGCTGACTGGATGGATACTCTAAAAGCCATGTGGTCTTCTCTGTGTGAGGTGCTAAACAAAGCTAGAGACAGCCAAAAAAGGCAAGCAAATCAAAAAAGGCCCCCCCAGAAAGAATTTAGACTGGGGGGATAAGGACACCAAGTATCTAAACCTGAGGCAACCTTACAAGAAGTTAGGTCCCAAATATATAGGGCCTTTCCAAATAATTCGGATCATGAATCCTGTCATGGTGGAGCTGGAATTGCAAAAAGCCTCAGGCGGGTCCATCTGGTATTTCGTTGTTGTTGTTGTTAGCTGCGAAGTTGTGTCCGACTCATCGCGACCCTATTGACAACGTTCCTCCAGGCCTTCCTGTCCTCTACCATCTTCTGGAGTCCATTTAAGCTCACGCCTATTGCTTCAGTGACTCCATGCAGCCACCTCATTCTGTCCTCCCCTTCTTCTATTGCCCTCAATCTTTCCCAGCATTAGGCTCTTCTCCAGTGAGTCCTTCCTTCTCATTAGGTGGCCCAAGTATTTGAGTTTTAGCTTCCGGATCTGGCCTTCTAAAGAGCAGTCAGGGTTGATCTCCTCTAGGACTGACCGGTTTGATCGCCTTGCAGTCCAAGGGACTTGCAGGAGTCTTCTCCAGCACCATAGTTCAAAGGCCTCAATTCTTTGGTGCTCAGCCTTTTTTATGGTCCAGCTTTCACTGCCATACATTGCAACCAGGAAGACCATAGCCTTAACTATACGCACTTTTGTTGACGGGGTGATGTCTCTGCTTTTTAGTGTGCTGTCTAGATTTGCCATGGCTTTCCTCCCGAGGAGCAAGCGTCTTTTAATTTAATAGCTACAGTCCCCATCTGCAGTGATCTTGGAGCCCAGGAAAATAAAATCTGTCACTACCTCCATTTCTTCCCCATCTATTTGCCAGGAATTGAGAGGGCGGGTGCCATGATCTTGGTTTTCTTAATGTTAAGTTTCAAGCCAACTTTTGCACTCTCCTTCTTCACCCGCAACAAGAGGCTCTTTAGTTCTTCTTCACTTTCTGCCATTAGAGTGGTATCATCTGCATATTTTAAGTTGTTGATGTTTCTTCCGGCAATCTTAATTCCAATTTTTGATTCCTCTAACCCTGCCTTTCTCATGATGTGCTCTGCATATAAATTAAATATGCAGGGTGACAGTATACAGTACAGTCTTGCCAGACTCCTTTCCCAATTTTGAACCAATCAGTGGTTCCGTGTCCAGTTCTCACTGTTGCTTCTTGGCCCGCATATAGGTTTCTCAAGAGAGAAATAAGATGGTCTGGTACTCCCATCTCTTTAAGAACTTGCCACAATTTGTTGTGATCCATACAATCAAAGGCTTTAGCATAGTCAATGAAGCAGAAGTAGATGTTTTTCTGGAACTCCCTAGCTTTCTCCATGATCCAGCATATGTTGGCAATTTGATCTCTAGTTCCTCTGCCCCTCGAAATCCTGCCTGTACTTCTGATAGTTCTGGATCCACATACTGCTGGAGTCTAGCTTGTAGGATTTTAAGCATAACTTTACTAGCATGAGAAATGAGTGCAATGGTGTGATAGTTTGAACATTCTTTGGCACTGCCTTTCTTTTGAATTGTAATGTAAACTGATCATTTCCAATCCTATGGCCACTGTTGAGTTTTCTAAATTTGCTGGCAAATTGAGTGTAGCACTTTTACTGCATCGTCTTTTAAGATTTTTGAATAGCTCAGTGGGAATACTGTCACCTCCACTACCTTTGTTGTTGCTCAGCTTTCCTAAGGCCCACTGCACTTCACATTCTATGATGTCTGGCTCAAGGTCAGTGACCACCTCACTGTGGTAATCAGGGATCTTAAGCTCATTCTTGTATAGTTCTTCTGTGTAATTTTGCCACCTCTTCTTAATCTCTTCTGCCTCTGTTAGGTCCCTGCCATTTTGGTCCTTTATCATGCCCATTTTTGCATTAAACGTTCCCTTCATCTCTCCAATTTTCTTGAAAAGATCTCTGGTCCTCCCTATTCTATTGTTTTCTTTTATTTCTTTACACTGTTCATTTAAGAAGGCATTCTTATCTCTTCTAGCTATTCCCTGCAATTCTCCATTCAATTGGGCGTATCTTTCTTTTTCTCCCTTGCCTTTTGCTTCCCTCCTTTCCTCAGTTATTTGCAAAGCTTCCTCAGACAGCCATTTTGCTTTCTTGCATTTCTTTTTCTTTGGGATGGTTTTAGTTGCTACCTCTTGTACAATGTTGCGAACCTCCATCCATAGTTCTTCTGGCACTATGTCTGTCAGATCTAATTTCTTAAATATGTATTTATATTTATATATATTTATTAAATTTTTATACCGCCCTTCTCCCGAAGGACTCAGTGCAGTGTACAGGGCAATAAATATCAAAATACAAAGTACAAAAGTTAAAAAACATTAAATAATTATGCCCGATATAATTATGACAAAATCTATTTGTCACCTCTACTGTATATTCATCAGGGATACGATTTAGTTCATACCTGAGTGGCCTAGTGCTTTTCCCTACTTTCTTCAGTTTAAGCCTAAATTTTACAACGAGAAGCTCATGATCTGAGCCACAGTCAGCTCCTGGTCTTGTTTTTACTGACTGTATAAAGCTTTTCCATCTTTGGCTGCAGAGCACATAGTCAATCTGATTTCTGTGTTGACCGTCTGGTGATGTCCATGTGTAGAGCCGTCTCTTGGGTTGTTGGAAAAGAGTGTTTGCTATGACCATCGTATTCTCTTGACAAAATTCTATCAGCCTGTGCCCTGCTTCATTTTGTACTCCAAGGCCAAACTTGCCTGTTATTCCAGTTATCTTTTGGCTTCCTACTTTAGCATTCCAATCCCCCATGATGATAAGGACATCATTTTTTGGTGTTAGTTCTATAAGGTGGTGTAGGGCTTCATAGAACCGGTCAATTTCATCCTCTTCAGCACTGGTGGTTGGGGCATAGACTTGGACTATTCTGATATTGAATGGTTTGCCTTGGATTTGAACTGAGTTCATTCTGTCATTTTGGGGATTGTATCCCAGTATTGCTTTTCCTACTCTTTTATTGACTATGAAGGCTACTCCATTTCTTCTGAGGGATTCTTGCCCACAGTAGTATACCTGATAGTCATCTGAATTAAATTCACCCATTCCTGTCCATTTTAGTTCGCTGATTCGTAAGATGTCGATGTTCAGTCTTGTCATCTCTTGTTTGACCACGTCCAGCTTTCCTTCATTCATGGATCTTACATTCCAGGTTCCTATGGAGAAAAAATCTTTACAGCATCTGACTTTCCTTTCACCACCAGATACATCCACAGCTGAGCATCCTTTTGGCTTTGGCCCAGTCGCTTCATTCTTTCTGGCGCTACTAGTACTAGTCCTCTGCTCTTCCCCAGTAGCATATTGGACGCCTTCTGATCTGAGGGGCTCATCTTCCAGCATCATATCATTTTGCCTTTTGGACTGGAATAGAGCTGATGTAGTTTCCATCTTCAAAAAAGGGAAAAAAATAGATCCAGGAAACTACAGACCTATCAGCCTGACCTCAATACCTGGGAAGATTCTGGAAAAGATAATCAAACAACAAATCAGCGAACACCTTGATGCGAACAAAGTTATCACTAAAAGCCAACATGGGTTTGTCAAAAACAGATCATGCCAGACAAACCTTATTGCATTCTTTGACCAAGTGACAAAACTAGTGGACCAGAGGAATGCTGTAGATATAATTTACTTGGATTTCAGTAAGGCATTTGATAAAGTAGATCACAACCTACTACTTGATAAGATAGAAAAATGTGGGTTAGATAGCATCACCACCAGATGGATTCGTAGCTGGCTGACAGGCCGTACTCAGCGTGTGGTCCTCAATGGAACTGCATCTACATGGAAGGAAGTGTGTAGTGGGGTGCCCCAGGGCTCTGTTCTGGGCCCAGTGCTCTTCAACATCTTCATCAACGATTTGGATGAGGGGATAGATGGGGAATTCATCAAATTTGCAGATGACACCAAGTTGGCAGGAATAGCCAATACTCCAGAAGATAGGCTTAAGATACAGGAGGATCTGGACAGACTCGAACACTGGGCGCTATCTAACAAAATGAAATTCAATTGTGAAAAAAGTAAGGTTCTGCATTTAGGCAGGAAAAATCAAATGCACAGGTATAGTATAGGTGGTACCTTGCTCGATAGTAGTAACTGTGAGAGGGATCTCGGAGTCCTAGTGGACAATCACTTAAATATGAGCCAGCAGTGTGCTGCAGCTTCCAAAAAAGCCAACACAGTGCTAGGCTGCATTAACAGGGATAGAATCAAGATCATGTGAAGTACTAATACCACTTTACAATGCCTTGGTAAGGCCACACCTGGAATACTGCATCCAGGTTTGGTCACCACGATGTAAAAAAGATGTCAACTCTAGAAAGAGTACAGAGAAGAGCAACAAAGATGATTGGGGGACTGGAGGCTAAAACATATAGGGAACGGTTGCTGGAATTGGGTATGTGTAGTTTAATGAAGAGAAGGACTAGGGGTGACATGATAGCAGTGTTCCAATATCTCAGGGGCTGCCACAAAGAAGAGGGAGTCAAGCTATTCTTCAAAGCACCTGAAAGCAGGACAAGAAGCAATGGATGGAAACTAGTCAAGGAGAGAAGCAACCTAGAACTAAGGAGAAATTTCCTGACAGTTAGAACAATTAATCAGTGGAACAACCTGCCTCCAGAAGTGGTGAATGCTCCAACACTGGAAGTCTTTAAGAAGAGACTGGACAGCCATTTGTCTGAAATGGTATAGGGTTTCCTGCCTTAGCAGGGGGTTGGACTAGATGACCTCCAAGGTCCCTTCCAACTACTACTACTACTACTACT
>JAKJMR010016324.1:92280-110906 GCA_024449315.1 Daboia siamensis
GAAGCACGGTCCTTCGCCCTCTACTAAGGTGATTTTTACCTTAACATGTTTGTCTGTTGTGAACAGTTCCAACAGAGGTTTGTGGTCAGTGTAGACAGTGAAATCCCTGCCATATAAATAATCATGATTTTTTTAAATCCCAGCAACTATGGCCAGAGCCTCTTTGTCAATCTGGGCATAGTTGCACTCAGCAGAGGACAAGGTCCTTGAGTAAAATACTATAGGAACCTGTTTCCCATTTTTTTCTATGTGGCTTAAGACTTCCCCCACCCCATAGGGAGATGTATCACATACAAGACATACAGGTTTAGACTCTATGTAATGAGTTACAGTGGACTTTTCTGACAGTATTGCTTTCAAGTCCTGAAAACTTTTTTTCGTGTAAGTTAGTCCATTTCCAAGGAGCTTTTTTGTCTAGTAGCCTGTGGAGGGGCTCTGCTATTGCTGCCTTATGAGGTAGGAATGTGTGATAAAAATTTAGGAGGCCGAAAAATGCTTGAAGCTCGCCTTTAGATTTGGGCCTAGGAGCCATTTTAATGGCCTTCACTTTAGAATCAGCAGGGTGAATGCCGTTAGCATCAATGCGGAAGCCCAAGAATTCTGTTGATGAAACCCCAATACTACACTTGTTCCTTTTTAATTTGAGGCCTGCTTCGCGAAGCCTCTGCAAAACAGCCCTGAGCCTACTGGCCAACACTTCAGGGGATTCCTCTGCAATAAGATCATCAAAATAAGGGCAGACGCCCTGAAGTGTATGTTCCATAATCCCTTGGAAAATACCTGGTACAACGCTGACTCCAAACTGTGTTTAACCTTGAATGCCCCTCTGTGAGTCACGATTGTTTGAGCCGCGGCTGTGGTCTCATCAACCAGCAATTGCTGATAGGCCTGTGCTAAATCAAGTTTAGCAAAAATAGTCCCCCCTTGCAAGGAAGCTAAAATATGATTGACCACTGGGACCGGGTAAGCGTGTTGCTTTAGGGCCTTAATTAATGTGCATTTATAGTCAGCACAAATGTGAATTTCCCCATTGGCTTTAAGTGGAGTGACAATAGGAGTTTCCCACTCCCTCCCCCCCCCATCAACAGGCTGTAAAACGCCCTGTTCTACAAGCTTATCAATTTCGGAATCAATTTTATGTTTTGAAGCAAAGGGGACCCTGCAAGGTTTAACCCTGATTGGGACAACGTTGGGATCATGTATCTACGCATGCCCAAGATGGCGGGCGTGCTCAGCTGAGCTCCGTTGGGAGCTTCGGCAATTTTGCGACCCTGGGAGCCCCACAGGAATGTTATTCTCTCTGTGCTGGGGGTTTGGGTTAGGGTCGAAGAAAAGCTGCTGGTGGCTATCTTTGGAGCAGCTGCGCTGTCTGTCGTTGGCTCTATGCGCTGTCTGTCGTTGGCTCTATGAGCCCAGATTTTCGGAGGACCCTCGGCTGTCCGGAGGAGTCTGGGAGGGTCGTGCGGGCCCGGAAGAATTCAGCTGATCCCCATGCTGTGCGGCGCCGACCAGCTGATTGTCAGGGCCGCGGGTGCTCAGGGAAGCCTGATGGAGTCCTCTGTAGGCTCCGGAAGACCTCGGAAGAACCCGGCAGAGCCCTGCTTTGTGCGACGCCGACTGGCTGGTTGTCAGTGCCGCGGGAGCCCAGCGAAGTCGAGAGGAGTTTGGTGGAGGTCCTGGAAGAACTTGGGAGACCTGCGCCCCGCCGACCAGCTGATCGTGGTTGCTGCCATGTTGTTGCGGGGGGCTGGTGGAGCCTTGCGGAGCCCGGGACAACTCGATGGAGCTTAGCAGCTCTGGGGAGAGCCTTCCAGCTGCTTGAGGAGCCGGATGCTGGTCGATTTATGATTGTTATTATGAATCACGGCTTGGAGCAGCGTCAGCGTGGAAGTGCTGGAGTGGTGGAGATGGTCCTGGTTGGTGTCTGAGATGGCTGGCGGTGAGGGGAGTTGGAGTACCACGGCCGCTTTGGTATGGTGACCATGGCGCGAAAAGGAACGTGGAACCGGAGCTTCTCTTACCATTTTTGTGACTCCATGGGTTTCTTAGCCCTAATTTATCTCGCTGACTTGTTTGCCCTATCGCCCCCCCCCCCCCTTTTCCTCCTTTCCCCCAGGGTTTTGGAAGGTCCCGGGTGTAAAACCACTGTGGGAGAGTGGTTAAGAGTTTCCACCTGCTACCGTCCTAGAGGTGAGAGCTCTAGGCGGTATCTCCTTCCCCGGTTGTATATCCCAGGCTGCTTCCCGGTCCTGAACCGTCGTGAGAAGACGGGGATCGTTCCGGGGTTACCCAGCTCTAGTGGCAGCGGATCTGGGTTTGCAGTCTGGACACTCTCCTTCCATTTTAAGATCCTCCCGTTCTGATTTTGATCTGGGTCTGCTCTTTTGCTGGATTATTTAATTATCATCATGTGCCTTAGTTACCCCAGCACGGCTTTGTTCGTCCTCAGGGGTGCCCCCCTATCCTGGGTGCGACCCGCCTTATCTTCTACTCTGCCTCTTGATGAAGGGCCCAATTTCTGGGACCCTGAGAGATGGCTGGGCAGGAACAGGGGCCTCAGGTATAAATTTAATAAGAGGCCCCTGGTTACTTTTTTAGCCAAATTTTTTGTGGGGTTAGGGAGGGGGGAGGGTCGTGGTTGGTTGGAAATGGGGGGTAATCCACCAACTGTTGTTCAGGCCAGGTCCAGGATAGATCGCGTAGGGGGGGAGCCGGGGTTGGCCGCCTCCGGAGCTCTGGAGCGGGTCGTGGGATTACCTATTCCCACGACGGTAGGGAATGGCAGCAGGTGTAAGAACAGAGGGCCGTATTGACTTCCGGGAGGGCATCTCCACGACTTACAAGCGGTGAGGCGCTCCGACCCTCTGTTTTCGGCCCAAGGTTCCGGGAGCGGGGATGTGCAGCCACCTGAGCTCCGGCTGGTGTACTTGAATGCCAGGTCCATTGTTAATAAGGCTCCTCTCATCCAGGATCTGGTTGAGGGGGAGCACGGGGACCTGGCTTGCATCACGGAGACTTGGTTGGGCCCAGAGGGTGGTATCCCCCTGGTAGATCTTTGCCCACCAGGTTTCCGGGTGCTACACCGGCCTCGGACTCAGGGTAGGGGCGGGGGAGTGGCAGTGGTTATGAGGGAGACCTTGTGTCCGCAGGAGGCCACCGTTCTCCAGATAGTCGGGTGTGAGTCTCTCCTACTGAGATGTGGTCCTAGGGCGCAGTTGGGCTTGCTGCTGGTGTACCTTTTGCCTAGTCGCGCAGCAGCAGCCCTGCCTGAGCTTCTCGATATCCTCTCGGGGCTGGTGATTGAGTTTCCCAAACTTATGGTTTTGGGAGACTTCAATCTACCATCCCTGGGAGGATCTTCTGAGTTAGCTCGGGAGTTCATGGCTTCCATGACGGCCATGGACCTGACGCAAGTAATTCATGGACCGACTCATGTGGGAGGCCACACCCTTGATTTGGTTTTTCTATTCGGACGGTGGTTAGATGATCTTGGTGGGGGCTCTCCAATTACTACACCCCTGTCATGGACCGATCATCATCTCCTGCGGCTGGTGTTCCGCTTTTCTGCTCCTTGCTGTGGGTGTGTTGAACCAATTAGATGGTTCCGCCCCAGGTGCTTAATGGACCCTGAGAGGTTCCAGGCAGCGCTGGGGTCCCCACCTGCCTCCATTGCTCACAACTCGGTGGATGCCTTAGTGGAAGCCTGGGAAAGGACGGCCACGGAGGGACTTGACCGAGTTGTACCCTTGCGGCCCCTGACCCGGCGCAGATCCCAGTGGGCTCCATGGTTTTCTGCGGAGCTCCGGGAGATGAAGCGTCGGAGATGGGGCCTAGAGAGCAGTTGGAGGTCCAGCCGATCCGAATCTGACCGATTGCGACTAAGAACCCATATTAGGTCTTATCTTGCGGCAATAAGGGTGGCGAGGTCCAATTACTTCGCTACCCTTATTGCGTCCGCAGATAATCGCCCGGCCACCCTGTTTAGGGTGACCCACTCCCTCCTTAATCAGGAGGTGAGTGAGGAACCCTTGCAGGGGCGTGCCGAGGAATTCAGTCAACATCTGTTGGACAAAATCGCTCGGATTCAGACCGGTTTGAACTCCGACTGGGCAGAGTCTGACGATCAGGACACGGGTGGTCTTGTCGATATTACCTGGGAGGAGTTTGATTCTATGACTCCAGAGGAAGTGGACAGGATTATGGGGAGGCTGAGCTCCTCCACATGGTTATTGGACCCGTGGCCTTCCTGGCTGGTTTATGCAGCCCGGGAAGGGACACGAGGCTGGTTCCAGGCGGTTATATCTGCCTCTTTGAGTGAGGGTAGTTTCCCCGCCGCCTTGAAGGAGGCGGTGGTGAGACCTCTCCTCAAGAAGCCTGCCTTGGACCCAGCTGTGTTAAATAACTTTCGTCCGGTCTCCAACCTTCGCTTTCTTGCGAAGGTTGTTGAGAGCGTGGTGGCACATCAGCTCCCTCTGGTTCTGGATGAAGCGTATTATCTAGACCCGTACCAATCGGGTTTCAGGCCCGGGTACAGCACGGAGACGGCATTGGTCGCTCTGGTGAATGATCTCTGGAGGGCTCGGGACAGGGGATATTCCTCTGTCCTAGTCCTATTAGACCTCTCAGCAGCTTTCGATACCATCGACCATGGTATCCTGCTGCGGCATCTCAGGGGATTGGGAGTGGGAGGCACAGTTTTTCAGTGGTTCTCCTCCTATCTCCTGGGACGTTCGCAGTCGGTGTTGGCAGGGGGGCAGAGGTCGACCTCGAGGTCTCTCGCTTGTGGAGTTCCTCAGGGGTCGGTCCTCTCGCCTCTCCTGTTCAACATCTACATGAAACCGCTGGGTGAGATCATTCGTGGTTTTGGAGTTGGGTATCATCAGTATGCTGATGATACCCAGCTTTTTATTTCGACCCCAAACCACCCCAGTGATGCCCTCGACGTGATGTCCCGCTGCCTGGAGGCGGTTCGGGTCTGGATGGGGAGGAACATGCTTCGACTCAAGCCCGACAAGACTGAGTGGCTGTGCATACCGGCATCTCGGGATATTCAGGATATCCCATCTCTTTCTATGGGGGGTGAGTTATTACCCCCCGTAGATAGGGCTCGCAACTTGGGAGTCCTCCTAGATTCACAGCTTTCTTTAGAAGACCATATAGTAGCTGTGACTAGGGGGGCCTTCGCCCAGGTTCGCCTGGTGCGCCAGTTGCGGCCCTATCTAGACTGGGATGTCTTACGTACGGTCACTCACGTGCTCGTGACCTCTCATTTGGACTACTGCAATGCTCTCTACATGGGGCTGCCCTTGAGGACCACTCGGAGGCTCCAACTGGTACAGAATGCAGCCGCGAGAGTTGTGCTGGGAGTTTCCCGATACTCCCATGTTACACCTCTGCTCCGCGAGCTGCATTGGCTTCCAGTTGTCTTCCGGGTGAGATTCAAGGTGCTGGTAATGACCTACAAAGCCCTACATGGCATGGGTCCGGAATACCTTAGGGAGCACCTGCGGCTGGCATCAACTTCCCTCTGCCCAGTATGCTCCCACAGAGAGGGCCTCCTCAGGATGCCACCGGTCAAAGAATGTCGACTGGTGGCCCCCAGGAGGAGGGCGTTCTCTGTGGGCACGCTGGATTTATGGAACCATCTTCCGGTTGAGCTCCGGATGGTGCCTGACCTCCGCTCCTTCCAGCACGATCTAAAGACTTATCTTTTCGAACAAGCTGGCCTGGTCTGATGGGATAGGGTTGGGTTTTAATACTGTTTAATATGTTTTAACTTATTGTAATAGTTGTGGGCACTTTGTTTAATTTCTTTTAACTTTTGTATTTTGTCTTTTAACATGTATTGCCCTGTTCACCGCCCTGAGTCCTTCGGGAGAAGGGCGGTATACAAATAAAATAAATAAATAAATAAAATCTAACTTAAAAGAGATAGGCGGGCCTGTGTAAGTCCCTAGGGCTGAATCAAAGACATCTGCATAGTCCTCACATACTGTTGCGAGGTTTGCAGTTTGTGTCCGGTTTATGCCAGTAATCTGAATACCTAAGGCATCAAACCAATCAAGTCCAATGAGACTCGTTCTCTGGCCCCCTACTACTATTACATCCAGGTGCCCCAAAAACCCTTTTAAATTTTACCAATAAAGTGGCTTCTCCCTTAACTTTAATGTGAGCATTTTGAAAATCCATTAAAATGATATCTGAGGGTCTTAGTTTGGCCTAATTGTTACTGCGCCTACACACGAAGTTAAATGTGTCTTGCGAAATGATTGAGACTGCAGAACCGGAGTCCAATTCCATCTTACATGGAACTCCTTGTAGCTCTACCAAGAGCTTAAGTTTGGGTTTGAGAGGGCATCGAGCCTCGGTGCGGCATACGCTTCTACGGCTTCTGAAGAATCCCACACTAACTGGACCCTGGGCCCCAGTACCTCTCCTAGTTGGTTCTTCCGATTGGTGTTTGGGTGGCCGGTCTCTCTGGCGGGCTCTGCAAACCACCGCGATGTGGCCTGTTTTTCTACAAGCTCTACACGTGGCCAAATGAAATCTGCAATTGGCGTGAAGATGGTTGCTGCAGCACCCCATACATCTCGGTAAGAGAACTGCCTTGTAACCGTCCTCTCGCTGGTGGCTGTTGTGGTGTTGCGCGTTGGGTTGCTTTTGGAGTTGGTTGATTTCATGTTCTTCCTCTGACGATTCTCCGGTGCATTTGGTGACCTCAAGATGGACTGATTCTTTGACTTTTGAAGGTTTGGTGGGCTGAACTGTCTACACTGCACCCCCGGTGGCTTTGTCAGCCATCACCTCATCCTGTGCTTCAGAAAACATTAAATTGGGTCTAGCAAATAGTCTTTGCTGAAGTGTTCTCTCCCTTAGGCCACAGACGAGCTGGTCTCTTAGTCGTTCTTCTAAATTTGAGAACTTGCATAGGTGTGCAGCCTGTCTTAGGCCCGCAATGAACTCCGAAGCTGTCTCCCCATGTAGCTGCACTCTTTGGTCGAATCTGAATCGCCAAGCCATCTCAGACATCTTGGGCTGGAAGTGCCCAGTTAGCTTCTTTGTTAGATCTGCGTAGGAGACCGCTTCGATTGGTGTTGGTGTGAAAAGATTCTCGGCCAAATCAAAGGTTGCTGGGCCGCACACGCAAAGCAGCATTGCGGCCTTCAGTCCTTCTTCCATGATCTGATTGGCTCTGAGATAGTTTTCTACTTGCGAAAAATAAGATGGCCATTCCTCCAGGTGTTTCACGTCAAATTCTCTTCATTTGCCGACCTTTGGCATTCTTCTCTCTGGTTCCTGCAATCTTCGGATCCTGCTTCAAGGCTCAGGGAATGCGTCCACTGAGCATGAGGCCGCTAGTGTAGCTTGCTAGCCGGCCTTGGGGGGGGGGGGGGCGAAATGCCTCTTCCCTCTGGCATGTGCTGCCTTCTCCTCACGGACTTCAGCTCTTAATCAGCAAAGCAGGATCCCACCTTCATTGCCACTGTTAAATAGTGGGTTCTTGGGTGCAGGAATGACGATGCGAGGCTGAGTACAGGATAACTCATACTTTATTTCTTGCTGGAACTGTACTGAAACAAGGGCTGCAACCAGTCGCAATATATAGTCTATATGGTTTGAACCAACCATTGCCACCTGGGGCTAGCCAATTGCAGGACAGGTGACAGTTAGTCTGGGTTGCTGGAGCTGCTCCAGCAACCCACGTGGTATATCACAAAAGCCCAGTACATAACAGGGCCCATTGTTTGAGTTTGTCAGGATCTTTTTGGATCCTGAGTTTGTCTTCTGGGGTGTTGGCTACTCCTGACAGTTTGGTGTCATTTGCGAATTCGATGAGTTCCCCTTCAATTCCCTCATCTAAGTCATTTATGAAGATATTGAAGAGTACTGGCCCTAAGATGGATCCTTGTGGTATTTTTTATTTTTTATTTTAATCCCATTTATATCCCACCCTTCTCCAAAGACTCAGGGCGGCTTACAATCTAAGCACAAATTAAATGTGCTTAGCACTGTTTACTTCTCTCCATGTGGATGTAGTACCATTGAGGACTACTTATTGAGTACAGTTTGTGAGCCAGCTACAGATCCATCTGGTGGTGATGTTGTCTATTCCACCTTTTTCTAGCTTACCAGGGAGAAGGTTGTGGTTTAGTTTGTCAAATGCCTTACTGAAATCTAGGTATACTAGGTCCACTGCGTTTTGCTGGTCTACTAGTTTAGTCACTTTATCGAAGAATGAGATCAGATTGGTCTGGCATGATCTGTTTTTAACAAACCCATGCTGGCTGCTAGGTATTACTTTGTTTGCTTCTAGTTGTTTGCAGATCTGTTTTTTTATTATCTTTTCTAGGATCTTCCCAGGTATTGATGTTAAACTGATTGGTCTGTAGTTTCCTGGGTCCATTTTTTTCCCCTTTCTTGACATGGTAATGTCACTTTTTTTCTCTTTTATATTGACCCATATACATTCTGGAAAGATTTTGTGTTGTGTCATGTGCGTTTCTGCAGTTATGTAGTGTTCTCTTACATATAGTGCAACTCCCCCTCCCCTTTTTGTAGACCTGTTTCTTTTGAACAATTTGTATCTATCCATCTGTCCATTCCATTCATGGGTTTTGTCCCACCAGGTTTCTGTTATGCCAACTATGTCATACCCTCCCTCGTGTACTATTGCTTCTAGTTCGCCCTGTTTGTTCCCCAAGCTTTGAGCATTTGTGTATAAGCATTCAAGGCTTTTATGCCTGTCCATGGGTATGTTTCCTGTATCTCCTGATTGTTGTTTGAGTTTTTCTTTTTTCTCAACACTGCATACCTCATTGTTTGGTTTGTTTTCTTCGGATCTGTGATTGGGTTTGGGTTCTAGAGATTCTAGAGATTGGTCACCCTCCCCCCTCAGTTTTAGTTTAAAGCCCTCCTGATGAGTTGGGCCAGTCTTTTTCCAAGTACATTTTTGCCTGTTTTCATGAGGTGTAGCCCATCCCTTGCCAAGAGTCCCTCATGTAGAAAATGCAGTCCGTGATCCAGGAAACCAAAGTCTTCTTGGCAACACCAACCCTTTAGCCAGTGGTTTATTTCTAAAATTCTTTTTTCAATCAGTGGGTGTTGGCCTTTTGTTGGGAGCACTGATGAGAACACTACTTGTGCTCCTAGCTTCTTAACTTTGTTGCCTAGTTGCTTGTAGTCTTTTACGATTGCACTCAGGTTGTTTGTAGTATCATTCATTCCAATGTGGAGGAGGAGGAGGGGGTACTAATCTGTGGGCCTAATTATTTTGGTTAGGTTCTCGGCCACATCTTTGATTTTTGATCTCTGCCCAAAAAATTTTGGTTACTGGGTAGATAAGGAATATAATACATAAATAAGTAAACAAATAAACACATTATCTTCCACAAGTAACTTCAGAAGAGGGGAATGTCACATTGATACTGCAGTAAAGAGATAATGGATGACATATATTCTCAAAGGGAAAAGTGAATCACTTTTCAATAAAAGTTGGGACTCCTGGTGTTCATGGTTACAAAATAGAATATTTAATCTCAACGGGGGAAATACCAGATGATTGTGTATTATTATTGAGGTATAGAATCTGGAGATATGTACAATTATAGATTTCTAATATTTGGTAATTAAAGTTTACTTAGCCTGGGATGCACGAGAAAAAGAAATTAGGGGTAGTATTAAACTCCCCGGTCCTGTCTAATGTTGTTGTTTTTGTTTTTTCTGGTGTCTAGGATGTTTTGGTGTTTTTCTATTTGATGCACTTTTCTGTACTTTGTAATATTCTTGTTTTTTTATTTAAAATTTGTTTAATAAAATTTATATTAAAAAAAAATAAATTAAGAGATAATGGATTCTCCATACTACCACTTAGTTTTATGCCATCAGAAAGAGGGGTGCCTAAACATCATTGGAAAAGAATATTATCACTAACAATGGTGTATGAGTGTACATGCCCGTATATTACTGATACCACCAGCAAATTAAGAAGAAAATATTTCTTGTCATATTGTTGTTGTTTAGTTGCGAATTTGTGTCTGACCCATCGCGACCCTATGGACAACGTTCCTCCAGGCCTTCCTGTCCTCTACCATCTTCTGGAGTCCATTTAAGCTCACGCCTTCTGCTTCAGTGACTCCATCCAGCCACCTCATTCTCTGTCATCCCCTTCTTCTATTGCCCTCGATCTTTCCCAGCATTAGGCTCTTCTCCAGTGAGTCCTTCCTTCTCATTAGGTGGCCAAAGTATTTGAGTTTCAACTTCAGGATCTGGCCTTCTGAAGAACAGTCAGGGTTGATCTCCTCTAGGACTGACCGGTTTGATCACCTTGCAGTCCAAGGGACTCGCAGGAGTCTTCTCCAGCACCATAGTTCAAAGGCCTCAATTCTTTGGCGCTCAGCCTTTCTTATGGTCCAACTTTCACAGCCATACATTGCAACTGGGAAGACCATAGCCTTGACTATACGCACTTTTGTTGGCAGGGTGATGTCTCTGCTTTTTAGTGTGCTGTCTAGATTTGCCATGGCTTTCCTCCCCAGGAGCAAGCGTCTTTTAATTTCTTAGCTGCAGTTCCTGTCTGCGGTGATCTTGGAGCCCAGGAAAATAAAATCTGTCACTACCTCCATTTCTTCCCCATCTATTTGCCAGGAATTGAGAGAGCCGGATGCCATGATCTTGGTTTTCTTAATATTTGTCTTGTCATATACAATCCCCAAATAGCAGTGTTTTCTATATCAGAACATTCAAGTTTGTAGAGCTAATATTCTATTAACTAACTTTAGGATGTTAGTACTAATGGTTAAATTAAGTTCCAGGGTATTGGACTGCTTTACTATAGGCTTTATAATCCCCAGAACATGTTGTCTTCAAAATCCCAAATAAAGTTTTCAGCCCCTGTTGTGCAATCAAGTGTTTCTAGGAAAACGTATTCAGAAAAACATTCCTAGCATCTGCACAGTCCACATTCCCAGAGAACCCTCCCCACATGTTTACTTTATGCCCCAGTGAAGAATTATTATTTTAAATAGAATGAAAAATTAATGTCCTTTTTATAATTGGCAGGGGCAACCTGAAAGTTGCAGCACCAAGCTCATTTGGAAACAAGTATGCCCATGGAACTAGTTTTCCTTGGAAGAGTGTAGGTTTCCTAAATATTTCCTAAACATTGAGAAGTAAAATATGCAGGTCAGCTACGGTTTGGGAAAAATTCCTGCACATTTTTGCAAGGTCTGAACTAGCAACATCAATTGCATAGACAAGAGCAAAGTTCTTTGAATATGGTGATGACTGAACACAAGAAACCCCAACCTTTGAGGATTTGAAGTATATTTCCAATTTTCAGACCAGATTATGGGAACTCTCACAAGATGGCTGCCATGAACAACTTGCCCACTTATGAAATGGGTGCCGTGATCCAAGCTCAAAATACTCATTTTCCAGTAGACAAAATTGTTCATCCTCACCACTCTTGCATCAAGATACATCTAAACCACAATTTACTTCTGATTTTGTTTTTTCTGGGAGTGGCACGTGGTCAAATAAATCTCTGGACTGTAGCTTTCTACTGTTTTTATCTACTTAAGAATTCTATAGAGATTTTTATCTTCTTTTTTCTTTTTAAACCAGATTTTTGCAAGTACTCCCAAATGGCTCTCCTTACTAACAATTCAAAACATGTTCATGGAGGAGGATATGGACAAGTTGAGAAGTGTTCAACGACAAAATATAAGAGCCTTAAAGACAAATCTGGCAAGAAAAAGCTAAAATCACTGTGAAGGGATTTTATTATGCTTAAGGTTGATGTTAGTAATATCGATATTAGTAGTGATACTTTGTAATCATCTTTGTTTATGTGCAAGCAGCTTTATAGGTGCTTTATATTTATTTTATTTATTTTCATTTTATTTTAATCCCATTTATATCCCGCCCTTCTCCGAAGACTCAGGGCGGCTTACAAGCTTAGCAGTAGCCTTCATTCTATGTATATGCCTGCTTGTTAGGGCTTTCACACACACCCCAAGCGGCATTATTACAAAGTCAGCTTATTGCCCCCAACAATCTGGGTCCTCATTTTACCTACCTCGGAAGGATGGAAGGCTGAGTCAACCTTGAGCCTGGTGGGATGTGAACCTGCACTAATTGCAGGCAGCTGGTGTTACTTAAGGAGGCATTGTTCATTATTGTTCATTGTTCATATTGGAATTATTTTTCTGTACCTTTTGGTTTCTAGTACCAAGACCAGATCTCTTTGTTCTGAAGGGGTATAAAAGGTGGAAGACATCTTTCCTGGTTGTTGCCTTTATCTCTCTACCAGCCACGAAGAGAGATTCAAGGAAATGAAAGCAAGGTTTTTTTTCTCTCTCTTTTTCTTTTAATCTGGCTCTTTGGACTATTTGATTCCCTTTTGTTGGAGGTGAGGACACCTCCCCCTTCATACCTGCAAAAGACCCCAGGTTCAATATTCCCTTTAGTCTTTCCCCACATTCTTTTGAAGTTGGTGGGATAAATTTGAAGTAACCATAAATGTTCCTGTTATGTATGGGGTTTAAGCAACAGCTCGGCAAATACCACCAGGTGGCACTGTACCATTACCGTATTGGCTGGTTAGCTTTCGACGGGAGGTTCGGATGAACGGATTGGCCGAGAGCACACCTGGCAAGGTATATAAGGGGTACAGGTAACCCCCTTTGTTCAGTTCAGTACTACCCACAATAAAGAGCTTATGCTGTACTCTTCTGCCTGCTGTCTGCCATGTAGTCCAGAACCCACTACACAATAGTGGCGACGAGGGTGGGATGCTGCTTCACTCAGAGCTGAAATCACTAGCTGAAATCACTAGCTGAAGTCAATAGGGAAAGGAGGAGGAGAGAATCTTTCTCCGATTCCCTTCTATCAAAGCAGCATCCACAGGACCGAACACAGCATGGCAAAACTTGGTCAGATCCGCGAATTCGACGTCACCCATCCCGAACGCTGAGAATCGTATCTGGGCCAGGTCAAGGGATACCTGCTGGTCAACTGGATCACTGAAGACCGTTTTAAAGCGGTGGCCCTGCTGTGCATCAGCGGGCCAGCCTTTTATGATATAGCGGTTGGGTTATGCTCACCGGCAGCTATCAGAACTGTTTCCTACAGCAATCTCATGGCTAAACTAAACAAGCACTTCATGCCGCGGAGGTCCAAAATGTTCTGGCATTATTTATTTATTTATTTTTATTTATTTTAATTGCATTTATATCCCGCCCTTCTCCGAAGACTCAGGGCGGCTTACAAACTTAGCAATAGCCTTCATTCTATGTATATGCCTGCTTATTAGGGCTTTCACACACACCCCAAGCGGCATTATTACAAAGTCAGCTTATTGCCCCCAACAATCTGGGTCCTCATTTTACCTACCTCGGAAGGATGGAAGGCTGAGTCAACCTTGAGCCTGGTGGGATGCGAACCTGCACTAATTGCAGGCAGCTGGTGTTACTTAAGGAGGCATTAGCCCACTGCTCCACCAAGGCTCTTTTATTACAGGTTCGTCCAGTGGGTCCAGTTACTGGGCGAACCAACGGCCAACTTTAAAGCGGCCGTGCGACAGGCTGCCCGTCTCTGTAGTTTCCCGATTTAGAAGAGAGGGTTCGCGACTGGATCATTTTTGGTCTAAGCGAGAAGCGGCTGCGACAGAAATTGCTTGCAAAGCAGACAATGAGTCTCCAAGAGGTGCTGGACGAGGTCCTGGCATACGAGGTGGCCAGCGACTCAGGCCAGACCACTCACCGACCCAGCAGCAGCTCTGGGAACGGTACACCGGAGGCTGGACAATCGACAAACCCAACAGCGCGGAGACCAGGGGGCCCATTGGCGGCCAACGCCATAGCAAAATTACACCGGAGGGTTTGGTGCTGAAACTGCCTCCGGAGGAGGAGCGACCAGCCCCAAGTGTGCCGGCTGTGGAGGAAACCATGCAAGGGCAGCCTGCAGATTTCGCTCAGCTAAGTGCCGGGTCTGCGGAAAAACAGGCCACATCACAGTGGTCTGTTGAAGTTGTTCCCGGGACGAGGATGTGTCACCGAAAGGTACCGGGAAACCCCTAGTCACCACCTCAAATTCCTTCGTGCATCTGAGAGCTGTGTCCCACACTGGGGTCTATCGGCTGCTCACCCCCAAAATTAAATTAGAGGTCAATCTGCAAGGCGTGCCCTTGCAAGATGGAGCTCAACTCTGGGTCTGCCATCTCTATAATTTCTTATGAGACGTTTAAACTAGTGTGCGGCCAGAGCAAGCAGTGGGCACAATTAAGACTGACCAATCTTAAACTAACTAATTTTCAAAATGCACCTGTTAAAATTAAGGGGGAGGCCACCCTGTCGGTGGGGTTCAGGGAGTTCCATGGGCACTTGGATATCCTAGTAGTTGAGGGCCGGATGACTAGCCTAGTGGGGCTGGACTTGTTTGGGGCCCTGGGCATAGGGATCTCTGGGATCCATAGCACCCAGGCCAAGAGCCTTGAATCCGTCTGCAAAACGTTTGCAGACGTATTCGATGGCAAGTTAGGAAGGTACACCGGGCCACCCATTAAATTCAAACTGAACCCCAACATCATGCCCGTTAGAATTAAACCCTGGAGAGTCTCCTTCACTGTCAAACACAAAATTGAGAACGAATTAGATAGGCTAGTGGAGCAAGGGGTGTTAGAGCCAGTAGAAGGGGGAGAGTGGGAGACCCCTATAGTTACCCCACTGAAGGCTAACAGGGAGGTGAGGATCTGCGCTGACTATAAGTGTTTGGTGAACCGGGCCCTAAATCCGCACGCTTACCTGGTTCCGACGGTCAGCCATGTCCTTGCCTCTCTCCAGGGTGGCGCCAACTTTGCGAAGCTGGATCTCGCACAGGTGTACCAGCAGCTCCCAGTTACCAGGGAGACAGCAGACACCCAAACCATAGTAACACAGAGAGGAGCTTTCAGAGTTAACCGTTTGCAGTTTGGTGTCTCTGTAGCTCCAGGAATCTTTCAGGAGGTGATGGAGAAGACTCTGAAGGGCATTCCAGGAGTGTGCCCTTACTTTGATGATGTCCTCATCACTGGAAGCTCTGAGGAGGTATTGGCTGAGAGACTGCAGGCTGTTTTAAGCAGATTCCGCTCTGCAGGGCTCAAACTCAAAAAAGACAAGTGCAGTATTGGGGTGTCATCCACAGAATTCCTAGGGTTCAGGATTGATGCCAAGGGAATCCATCCTGCAGAATCCAAGGTAAGGGCAATCAAAATGGCCCCTATCCCCCAAAACAAGGGGGAGCTGCAAGCATTCCTGGGGCTCCTTAATTTTTACCATTCATTCCTTCCACACAAAGCAGCCATAGCAGAGCCTCTGCACAGGCTCCTGGACAAGCAGGCTGCATGGAACTGGACCAAGGTCCACGACAAGAGTTTTAAAAACCTAAAGGAACTACTATCTAGTAATTCCTCTGTCACCCACTTCATAGAGTCAACGCCCATCTGTATCACTTGTGATGCATCTCCCTATGGAGTGGGCGCAGTACTGAGCCATTTAGAGGAGAATGGGGAACAGGTGCCCATTGCATACTACTCCCGCACGTTGTCAGGGGCAGAAAGAAATTACGCCCAGATTGACAAGGAAGCCCTGGCTATAGTGGCCGGGGTCAAAAAATTCCATGACTACCTCTATGGCAGGGATTTCACCATATTCACGGATCATAAGCCTTTATTGGGGTTGTTCACAACAGACAAACAAACCCCTCAAATTTTGTCGCCTAGGATGCTCAGATGGTCCATATTCCTATCTGCATACACTTACAAACTGGTTCACAAACCAGGTAAAGAGATGGGCCATGCAGATGGGTTAAGCAGGTTACCCTTAGCAAATTCAGAACCTGATCCGGTGCCTGCAGCACAAATACTGACCATCCAGGACTTAACCGAGTGCCCCTTACAAGCAAAAGAAATAGCCGCTGAAACAACAGCAGACAGAATTCTGACCAGAGTTCAGACTTGGGTAGTCACAGGGTGGCAAGAAAAGAGTCCAGGCCCAGAATTCCAGCCTTACTTCAATAGAAGACACGAACTGTCTGCTCACAAGGGTTGCCTTTTGTGGGAAAGTAGGGTCATTATTCCCGAGACACTGAGAAACAAAGTCATAAGATCATTACACGAAGGACACCCGGGTATAGTCAGGATGAAAGCATTAGCTAGGAGCTACCTATGGTGGCCAGGCCTAGATAAGGCCATAGAGGAACAAGTTAATAGGTGCTATGACTGCCAAAGTTCCAGACCAGAGATGCCCCATGCACCTGTACACAAATGGGAGGCTACACACACACCCTGGTCCAGAGTCCACATTGATTACGCTGGTCCTTTCCAAGGCCAGCTGTTCCTAGTGGTGGTAGACAGCCATTCCAAATGGCTAGAGGTGATACCAGTCAATAGCATGACTACGGCCAAAACTATCCATGTGCTCAGGGGGCTCTTTGCCACACATGGCCTCCCTGACGTATTGGTCTCTGACAATGGGCCTCAATTCACCTCTGCTGAATTCCAGGCATTTACCAGAGCCAACCTGATTAGGCATGTCACAGCTGCGCCCTTCCACCTGTCGACCAACGGATTAGCAGAATGCATGTTATGAACGACCAAGGACGCATTGAGGCGCATCATCAGTGGCGACTGGCATCAAAGGTTGGCACAATTCCTGTTAGCACAACACACCACACCTTGCACGGCCACAGGGAAGAGCCCAGCGGAACTTCGTTGGACCTGGCGCCTCATCACCAAATTGGACAGGTTACACCCCGACAGAGTGGCGGCGGAGACTGAGCAACCCAAGCCCTCTAGAGGACTTCTCACCAATGACCTGGTTTGGGCACGGAACTATGGGCTGGGACATGCATGGATTCTGGGGGTGGTGGTTGACAGGACTGGGCCCTTGTCCTACATTGTAGGGGTGGAGGGGGATCATCGGATCAGATGACACATAGATCAAATTAGGAAGCGGGTTCCTGAAAGGTCACAGATCAATCAACAACAGGATGGGAGGAGAGCCGGTCCTTACAACAACAGACCCTGGACTATCATGACAGAATGGCTGCAAGGACTGACCCTGGAATGGGTCAACCAGGAACTCTGAGCCAGGACTCAACCTCTGACTCTGCTGTCCTGGATGAAGGGCAAACTCTGAGGCGGTCTTCCAGAGCTCACAGGCAACCTGCTTATCTCGCAGACTATGTTCAATCTTGACGGGGAACAGGCCTAGAGTCAAGTCATGGGTTGCCATTCACCTTTGTAACTGCAGGAAAATATGCATGATGTTTTGTATTAGATATATTGTTTGTTCTTTTAAGGGGGAAGGGGTGTTATGTATGGGGTTTAAGCAACAGCTCGGCAAATACCACCAGGTGGCGCTGTACCGTTACTGTATTGGCTGATTAGCTTTCAACGGGAGATTCAGATGAACGGATTGGCCGAGAGCATACCTGGCAAGGTATATAAGGGGTACAGGTAACCCCCTTTGTTCAGTTCAGTACTAGCCACAATAAAGAGCTGATGCTGTACTCTTCTGCCTGCTGTCTGCCATGCGGTCCAGAACCCACTACACAATAGTTCCCCTCCTTTTAATTAAAAGGGGAGGCCTGTTTTGGTCTCAGACTCCAAATTGATTTGTGTTTTGTTTTGTTTTATATATGTTTGGACATTTGGAACATTGAGCTTGGACTTGGAATGGTGAGAAAAATGAGAGATGGTTAAAGGGCCCTATAAAAACCATGTTTGGTTGAAATCACCTCATGAATTTTCTCGCTTCTTGCATGACAAGCCATATGTCTAAATGAATGTTGTTTTACTAGTATCTGTGTATATATGTCTGTCTGTGTTGTTCTGTGTTATTCCAAGACTTGGAAGAGGGTCAAAATCCTCTCTGATAACACCAAACACAAAGGCCTTATTTAAAAATATATGGTTTGCCTGGAGAAAGTATGAAATGAAATTTTTGTATGTGAAATTGTTTATGCAAACAGTTGGAATGGACGTGAATGAGTTAATTTGCTGATGTGTAAATGTGTGTGTGTGTTAGCCCTCAAAACCCATCCACCCCCACCTCCGTCCCAGGCTGTGAAAGGAACAGTAAATTGCTGATTTTATTGTTGTAAATGGAAAAGCAATAGCAAGTGTTTGTATGAGAAGAGTTTCATGGATGATGTGTGAGTGAATTTATGGAAAATGCATGTGAAGGAGAGCAAACTATTTTTTTAGTGGTGAGATTTTTGTAAAATTTCTTTTACTTTTTCCCCCCTCCAGTCTCTTTCTCCCCCCCCCCCCACCACTGTATTACTTTAAGAGTGAGAGAGACAGACAGAAGAGGTGGGGGGGGGCTGGTCATTTAAACTGTTTTTTTTCTCTGCTTAGAATTCTGGTCTGAGGCTTTTAGTAGCGCAATATTGGAAGAAAGAGGAACTGCCGACTATAGAAGAGTGGACTTTGAAAGTTTCTCATCTGGCGGAAATGGCAAAGATTTCAGTATATTTGAAAGAACAATCGCAACAGAGATATATTGTGGAATGGAGAAGATGAATTGAATATATTCAGAATGTGAGATGGTCTCACGAAGTCGATGGTTCGTTAAGGAGCTTCCAAG
>JAKJMR010016324.1:112281-137653 GCA_024449315.1 Daboia siamensis
AATAATAATAATAATAATAATAATAATAATAATAATAATAATAATAAGAAGAAGAAGAAGAAGAAGAAGAAGAAGAAGAAGAAGAATTTGGAAGGGACCTTGGAGGTCATCTAGTCCAACCCCCTGCTAAGGCAGGAAACCCTATACCATTTCAGACAAATGGCTGGCCAGTCTCTTCTTAAAAACTTCCAGTGTTGGAGCATTCACCACTTCTGGAGGCAGGTTGTTCCACTGGTTAGTTGTTCTAACTGTCAGGAAGTTTCTCCTTAGTTCTAGGTTGCTTCTCTCCTTGACTAGTTTCAATCCATTGCTTCTTGTGGGAAGAAGAAAATGTGAGTGGAAGCTGGGAGAAATTTCCCTCCCTTGGTCAGCACTAACCTGTGGATTTCATGCCTTACAGCAGGCTCTGAGGTTGTTAATAAGGGAGAAGGAGAATATATACACTGACTCCAAGTATGCTTGTGGAGTCTTGAATACTTTTGGAGAAAAGAAAGAAAGAAAAGATTACTAGTAAAGGGACACAGTTGGCTCATGTAAAGTTGATAGAAGATGAAGAACAGACAGAAGTTAAGCCAGAATGGCAGAAGAGAAGGGAAGGAATGGATAATAGGAGGCAGAAACAGGAAAGTTGCTTTTAAGTTGGTTTGCACAGACTTGTGAATTGCATGCATTAAAATTGTTGGAAGCAGGGTGACTGCCACTAATGGGGTCAGCTCAAATGTGTGAATTGTATGCCTTAACACAAGCCTTAGAATGTCGAAGGAACAAGAATGTACTATAGAAATATGGAGAGAGAGAAACATGGGAAGTAGAAGAAAGTGAGAAGTGGATGTTGCATGATGAGAGATGGATGTTGAAAAGACAGAAAGAAAGAAAAGAAAAAAACCCAAAAAGCAATAGTTAGAACACAGAAGCAGCCACTAAAAGGGGGTTGCAAGGGATAAATGCTGATGATACTAAGCAATGAACACTCAACACCTCATAGGATGTGTAATAAATGAAAGACTGGTTTGCTTTATCAGAAACTTCTGGGATTTTTGCCATGAAGAATGTGAATTTCAGATTGTGTTGAAAAAGTGGAAATATCTGTATGATATTTGTCATTCCATTCTTCGTTCACAGTTTCTCTTTCCTACAATAGAAACTGTGATGCAATCATTAAAAAAAATACTTACAGATAAAAAAAATGGTTGTATTTATATTTTAGTTAACCAAATATGTGATAAATATAAGTAAATAAAAAGCTTTACAAAATTGGTGGTGAGGCCATTTCAATATAGGCCTCAATTGGAAAGCTCTCTTTGTCCCTTTCAAATGATATATGCGAGGCTTTTGTTACATGAAGGTTCAAGAATGTCAATGAGGAAGAGTAGAAAATTACTCAATATTTAATCTGGCACAGGTTTTGTCTTCTATCTCAGTACAGGCCCAGGCTGCCCTACCACCTGTCTCTCGCCATTGTTGTTCCTGGAGAGTGGGTTCAGGTGAAAAGAACTGTCACCCAGAAATACCAGTCCTGAGTGGTCTCAACCATGCCAAGTCCTCCTGATTTAAGGAATCAAGGCATGAGTCCATGCAAAGTCCCATCATTCCCTCTCCAGTGACAAGCTCTGCAGCTGGATGGCCTGCAAATGAAATTTCAACCTGCCTCACCTGTTGAACTGTTTCTATCTACGTAGGAGAAAAACACCAATGGATTGGACTACCCTGGAAATCATGTTCTTGGAACCTGGACTATGTATTGCAATATTTTTCTTCTGCTACTGTTGTTCCCTTGTACCTTCTTTGGTAGAAGGAAGGACCATGGGCCCAATACTTTATGGAAGACAAGGGAGTTGTGTCTATAACAAGACTACGTATTCCACTTGCAAAGGGGCAAAAGGGTCACTTGTTATGCTCCTGTCAATACAGTGCAGCTTTACCAACAACTTTAAATCTGGACATATGGAGGAACATACAGACGTTACCTTTGGGGGAAGAATAACACCAGACTTATGGACAGGTGCCAGAATCTTTTTTTTTATGCATGTAAAGCTATTGACTATACTCAAGCTAAATGGACTAAGTGTGGAGACAGGCCTACTCATTAAATGCCAAATATGTTTGCACATCCTACCCAACCTGGCATAATCAGAGGATTCCTGCAACCCGGTGTGCTTCAAGATAACCAGACCAATGGATTCCTCAGCATCATTTGAACTTGCTATCAATTGAACCAGATACAAATATGGGTCCAAGTTGATCTTCCTGAACTGGAAACCACAACTGAGATTCCCTCAGTATCAAAGACACTTTTTTAATTGATCTGGTTCAAAAGAATTGTTTCATTTTTAAATATGAAGCTCGAGAGAACATCACTTCTTATTTTAATTTGACTGGGGAAGAAAAGGACTGTCCAACCAAATGGGTCCTCTATTTCGTCATTGTGGCCCTAAACTGTATTATTAGACCCCAGTCCGACATTACATATAAGGAATATGTCAAAGACGTCACTGACAGAATGCGAAAGCTGGCTCATGTCCCTGTCCAGACATGGACAGGAGCACTGGATGTTGGAGGATGGTTTTTGGGAATGTTTGATAATTGGAAAAGAATATTGTTCATTGTGGTTTTTCCCTTAAGAGGGTTGTTGTGTTTATCATGTCTTATCCCATTTATTAGAGAATTGTTAGATCCACTCTATCTGGACCAATTTTTGCTGCCACTCCTATCTATAATGATAAACCAGCTAAAGCAATGATTTTGAAACCTTTACCTTCTGACTATATTCCCTTCTTCAAGAGTCCCTAAGCCTATTTGGCTTTTATATTAAAAAGGGAGGAATGAAGGGATTTTATTATGCTTAAGGTTGATGTTAGAAATATTGATATTAGTAGTGATACTTTGTGATCATCTTTGTTTATGTGCAAGCAGCTTTGTAGGTGCTTTATATTGGGAAATTAGTTATATAAAAGCAAATGTTTCATGCTTTAGGTACAGGTGATTGCTTACATGAAAAGAGCATGGTGAGGGGAGGGGGAAAAGGAGTTATGGTGGAACCTGGGTTGTTGTGTATGAGTCATCATCTAGGAATTATTTTTCTGTACCTTTTGGTTCCTAGTACCAAGACCAGATCTCTTTGTTCTGAAGGGGTATAAAAGGTGGAAGACATCTTTCCTGATTGTTGCCTTTATCTCTCTACCAGCCACGAAGAGAGATGTGGCCACCCAACTCTATTTTGATCAAAATAAAAGTTGTTTGCTTGCTGAAACCTCGGCTCAGGAGTTTCTTTTGGCTCTTTTAAATTCCTTAGTAATGCTGGGACAATTGTGAGGCTAAGTGTAAAACCTTACAACTGGATATGTAGTGAAAATAAGATTAAGTGGGGATATCCTGACAGGTTTCAAATATTTAAAATAATCTCAGATAGAAGAGGAGGACAGAACTATTTTTCACTTTATCAACCAAGACAAAGAGTCATATTTTCCTTCTTACTAACTTCTTGGGGGCAGACGTATGAGGTTGCAATGTGAAATTGATGAGTAAATCAAGAGAAGGTAATGACTGCAATCTCTGCTTTCTCCAGGGGATGAGTGGGCAGAAAATTGAGTTCTACTTAAAAGGAAAAAAAATCATGAACTACACAATACTTAAGAAAAGATGGTTCAGACAACTGCATATTTGCAGACAAAAACTGTATTGTAAAAGGAAGTTTTTGTAAAGATCCTGCCCAGGACTATATATCTTCTCAAGGGATTGGATTTGGGCAACCATTAGCTCAAGCCAGTATGACTATTGGCAAAGACTCTGGAGTTGCAGGCCAGATGTGTGGAAGGCATCAGGTGGCTGGCCCCGATGTAAACAAACTCCCTCAGTTAGGGAGGTATCTTATTTAAAACATAGGAAAAGGAGCCTTAGCATTTTGACTATGCTGCAAAAGATGACATTTCAACATGGGGGATTATGTTGTGCAACTACAGCTGCAAAAAATGGAGACGTCTATGTAGTAATTCAAAATGCAGGAGGCTTGCTTTCTTGAACATCTGGCAGCCTAAATAAAATTTGATTTTTTAAAAAAGAAATGCCAACTAAATATGTATAAAATCCACAATATGTGGCAGTGCCTCATGGACCTTGATTGATCTCAACAAATCTCAACAGGGTTGGACTTAAGTCTTTATCTCAGGCTGTGGAGGTATAATAATTGAATGAACCGTTATTGTCAAAGTACAACCATGTATACATTGAGATTGGCTGAGCCTCCCTTCGTGCCCCCCCCAACTCACAATCATACATAAAATTATAAAATTATTTCCCATTCAAGAGCCTAACAGCCCATGGATAAAAGCTGTTCTTCAGCCTGTTGGTACGGCTGGCTATACTCCTGTATTTCCTACCCAATGGTAGGAGAGTAAAGAGATACCGACCAGGGTGTGAGTCATCCCTGAGAATTTTCCTCATTCTTCCAAGGCAGCGAGCCCTGGCGATGTCATCCAGTGGTGTCAGGGGACAGCCCAAAATGTCTTGTGCTGTGCTCACCACCCTCTGTAATACTTTTCTATCTGCGGCTGTCAAGCCAGCATACCAAATCACAATACAGTGCGAGAGGACGCTCTCTATAGTAGACCGGTAAAAGAAGGTCATTAGCTGTTGTTCTACCCTGTTCTTCTGCAAGACCCTGAGGAAGTGGAGTCTCTGTTGGGCCTTTCTGGCCACCTGGGTTGTATTAACTTTCCAGATAAGATCTTCACAGAGGTGATAATAATGATAATAAAGCCTTAAGAACAAATGCATACAAAGCCAGAATTGAGAAGACAGCAACAGACAGCAAGAGCCACCTCTGCAAAGGAGTTGAAGAAAGAGTGGACCACCTAGTTAACTGCTGCAAGAGCAATGAAGATCTGCAAGAAACACCATTTGCCTGCAAGCAACAACTGGTGGGACCATAAAATAAAGTCTTAGAACATGAAGACTCTAAGGGATGTCACTGTTCTTCTGTTTATAAGGGCTTTGTCACAACGTTCTTCTCGGTGCGCAAACAATGTCCAATAGGCAGGTACGAGTGACAGACGGTTTATTCTGTACAGGAGAAAAGTCAGCGCTGAGAGTGAACTGCTCCCAGAGCTTTACATAGCCTCCCTGCTTCATAGCCCCACCCCCAGTCTGCAAGCCAGCATCCAGCGTGAAGTTCACATAAACAGCAGTTCAGGTGTTCGCTTCCTTCCCTCACAACAGGCATACAGCAGATTACTTCTCAGAGCAGACCCCAGGTAGGGTTTTTAGCATCCTTTTCTGGCACCCTCCTAGCCGCCAGGATCCAGGTGCGACATCAGGTGATACCAGAGGTTCTCCCTCCCCCTTGCTGAGGCGTCGCCGCCCGTCCCTTGCGCCACCGTCTCCTGCGGCTCTGAGCCGCCTTCCTTCAATCTGCACTATGGTCCATGGGGATTCCCCTCCCCACAGTTGCCACACCGGGTCATCCCTCCCCCTGCTGGTGCTGCACACCGGGCAGACACCCAGCCCCAGTGGCGTCGTTGGACCGCCTCCGCTGGCCTCCTTATGCATCAGCCACACTGGCATCAGATCTGCCCATCATCACGGTGGCATTGCCAAGCTCCGGCACCCAACAGCTGACGCTCTCACGGAACCAGCCCCAACCTTGGCTGGTGGGATCTGGTCTGTGGACAGTCCTGACGGCAGCCCTGGCCAGCAAGGAGGTTGGTAGGAAGGCGGTGATCTGGTGCTGGGTTCCCCCCCCCCTCTTTTGTGTGTTTGGAAGGTAAGAAGACTTGTATGAGTGGTCGTCCGCTCCAGTGGAAGGTTCGGCCAACCCCTCCCCCCCGGCTTACTAGTGTACTGGCGATGGAATGCTTTTACCAAAAGGGGGGCATGGACATCTGCCTCCCTCACCCACAATGCCTCTGTAATGGGGTACCCCTTCTATCGTACCAGGTATTGCAGTTTTCCCCATCAGATCTGGGAGTCCAGGACCTCCTGAATCTCATAATGATCATCCGAGACAGGCCCTGCTTTCCCTTCCATGGGTCTATGGGAGGGCTCCTCGACTGGTTTAAGCAGACTGCTATGAAAAACCGGGTGTATTTTTCCCAGAAACCTGGGTAGTTGTTGCACAGCCACCAGGTTAATGACCTGTATGACCCAGAAGGGCCCTAGGAACTTCACCCCCAGTTTCCTACAAGGCACCTGCAGCCGCAGGTACTTCATAGAAAGGTATACCAGGTCACCCACCTGGAAGGGCTTCTGGGGCCTCCTTTTTCTATCGACCTGCGCCTTTGTGGTCTCCCCGGATTTCACCAGGGCCTCCTTAACTGCACTCCACACACACCCCACGTGCGTCATCCACTCCCTGGGTTGGCAGGGCAAGGGATCCCCTTGGTTGTACTCGGGTATGGGAACAAAATCTCTGCCATGCACCACCTGGAAGGGAGCAAACCTGGTGCTGCTATGCACCAGAATATTATATGCCACGTCTGCGAATGCCAACAGGTCCACCCAGTCCGTTTGCTGGTATGACACATAGCTTTGCAGCTAGTGCTCCACCCTAGCGTTTGCCCATTCTACTGCCCCGTTGATGCTGGGATGGTATGCCGAGCTGAGACCCTGGGATGGCCCAATGAACTGGATGAACTCGCGCCAGAAGCGAGCTGTGAACTGCACCCCCTGGTCTGAGATGATCCGTCAAGGTACACCATGCAGGCGGTACACATGTAATGAATAGCCTGGCCAGCCTCCGAGCAGACAGCAACCCTTTACATGGAACAAAGTGTGCCTGCTTGGAGAAGAGGTCTATGATGGTCCAAATGACGGTGTAGCCATGGGTCTCTGGCAACTCGACGATGAAATCCATTGCAATGTCCTCCCAGGGCCTAGTTGGGTCTGCCACTGGTTGCAACAACCCCAAGGGCCTCCTTGTATGGGGCTTTGCAGTGGCACAGATGTGGCACCCCCAGACATAGGCCTCTATGTTTGCTTTCATCTGTGGCCAAAAGTGACACCTTGCCAAATGTAGGGTCTTGAGAAACCCGAAGTGACCCACTTGTTTTGCGCCGTGGCACCGTTGGACCACCCCCTGCCTCAGCACTTGTGGGACGTAGAGCTTATCACCATGCCAGGCCAGACCATCCTGTTTTGTCAGCAGGTCCAGATGATCCTGTAACCAGGGGTCATCCTGGACCACTGTCTTCAGCTCTTGCACCAGGTCACTCACTGCAGTATGGGGTACCACCCTCACCACAGCTTGGCAGTAATGGGGCATAATCTCCTGCACCACCTCCTCCCACTTGCTGTTATATTGAGGCAGTCTCGACAAGGTGTCGGCCAAGAAATTCTTCCCCCCTGGTACGTACTTTAGCCGGAAGCGGAACCGCCGGAAATACTGTGCCCATCGGATGTGTTTAGGGGACAGGCGTCTTGGTATCTACAGTACTTCCAGGTTCTTATGGTCTGTCCAGACCCCAAACGGTTCCTTCACCCCCTCCAGGAGGTGTCGCCACATTGAGAGCACCCACCGCACAGCAAATGCCTCCTTCTCCCAGATGGCCCATGCCCGTTCGGTTTCTGTTAGCTTCCGCGACGTATAGGCACAGGGTTGCAGGGACCCCTGACTGTTCCTCTGGAGTAAAACTGCTCCTATGGTGATTTCACTGGCATCAGTCTGCACCACAAATGGTATGTCAGGGTCTGGGTGGAGCAAAACCGGCTCCCTCGTGAACAAAGCCTTCAGAGTCTCAAAGGATTTCTGACATGCCATAGTCCATGCCAGCAGCTGACTGGGGCGTGGCTTCATCACGGCCTGTCATGTGTGTAGCAGGTCCATCAGGGATAAGGCCACCGCAGCAAACAAGGGGATGAATTACCAATAAAAATTGGCAAATCCCAGGAAGCTCTGTAGCTGGCGGTGGGTTCTTGGCACCTGCCACTCTAAAACAGCCTTGACCTTATTGGGGTCCATTTCCACCCCTGCCCCTGATATCTGATACCCCAGGTAGTTCAGTCGGGTTTGATGTAACTCACATTTGGACAGTTTCACGAATAGCTGGGCCTTCAACAGTTTCTCCAACACCCACCTCACCAACCTGATGTGTTCCTCCATGGTGGTGGTATAGATGAGGATGTCACCAGGTACACAAGGACCCCGCGGTACAGGTGTTCATGTAACACTTCATGTCGCGCCCCGCAGGCTCGACACCCCGCGAGACCACAGGCTCATCTCCCTTCGGCTCCTCGACTCCTCGCCCAAGCCGACATCCCCGACCGGAGGCAGCAGCAGCGACATCGGGCTGCGCGGCCAGCTGGCAATCGCACGCAGTGGCAACAACGGGCTGCGCGGCCAGCTGGCAATCGCGCGCGTATGCGCTCCAGGGCTGCTGGAGCCTCGGCAGCAGAGGCATGCGCACAGCGGCCTGCTCTCCCTCTTCCGGTGTCGTCAGCCTCGAGGAGAACCGAGTTCGGGGCTGCGAAGAGGCCGGCTGCTGAGGCGGACCCTGAGCCGGGGTCCGGGGCTGCTGTGGCGGATCCTGCGCCGGTGTCCGGAGCCGTGGAGAGGCCGGCTGCTGAGGCAGACCTTGAGCCGAGTCTGGGGCTAGCCGCCTGTAAGGTGCTGAGGGCAGGGGGGACACAAGGGAGGGGCGCGGAGACGAGGTGCAGGGCGTCGGGTGCCAGCCATGGACGCGAAAGGCTATCACTGGGAGGGGCGGTCGTTAAGTAGGGGGTGGACAGATATGGGTGCGGTAGGGTGGGGCGTGGGCATGTACATACAGCATGTATTTAACAGCGTTGGTTACGGGTAGCAGCCAACGCTGGCTTTGTTCCTGTTGGATTTTGTTTCGCTTTCCTCATTAAACTTTTCCTGAGAACTCGGCATTCGTCACGCTGGCTTTCTCTCAGGCCTCGTCCGGAAAACAGGCAACAAAGCCACCGAGAGGACGGGGTGCTCCAGCCGTGCGCCTATGCGTCTAAGAAGTTATCAGCCGCGGAACGTGCCTGCGCTATATGGGAGATGGAGGCCTTCGCAGTACGCTGGGCTCTGGAACTGTGGCGACATCATCTGGAGGGCGCTGTCCACCCATTTGAGGTATGGACAGACCATAAGAACCTGGTGGCCCTACAGGCGCCCCGACGGCTGTCACCTAAGCATGTCCGGTGGGCGCTTTACTTCCGGCGGTTCCGCTTTATGTTATAGTACGTTCCAGGGGGGGAAAACTTCCTGGCAGATGCACTGTCGCGCATGCCACAATTCGAAAGCAAAAGAGAGAACGTAGTTCAGGCGCTTGTGCCAACGGAGGGTACAGCATGGGAGGGGGACGTTGCCTCGGCAGCGCAGGATGAGTTCTGCGAAGACCTCCAAAAGGCTCTACAGGGGGATGACTGGCTGCAAACCCACCCAGACCTTGTGGTAATGCGGGATGGCTTGGCATGGCACGGGGCTCGGATTTATGTACCTGGCTCCTTGCGGGAACGAGTTTTGTACCGGTGCCATGACACCAAACAAGCTGGGCATTACGGATTCCTGAAAACCCTACACCTGGTTCGCCGACAATTCTGGTGGCCCCACATGAAGAAGACCATGGAAGAATACATGTGACGGTGCCACATTTGTGCCACAACCAAACCCATGGTGGGAAAACCTTTGGGCCTCCTCCAGAGAGTAGCCGACCCTACCCATCCGTGGCAAGATATCGCCATGGATTTCATCGTCGAGCTACCCGAGAGCAAGGGCCACAACGTCATTTGGACGGTAGTGGACTTGTTTTCCAAGCAGGCCCACTTCGTTCCCTGCAAGGGGTTGCCCTCGGCCCGTCAGTTGGCTTGGCTCTTTGTCACACACGTTTACCGTTTACATGGGGTGCCGCGCCGCATCATTTCGGATCGGGGCACGCAGTTCACAGCCCGTTTCTGGAGGGAGTTCATCAAGTTCATCGGGTCAACACAGGGACTCAGCACAGCATATCATCCCAGCACCAACGGCGCAGCAGAACGGGCCAACACCGCTGTTGAGCGATACTTGCGGTGCTATGTGTCTTACCGACAGACCAACTGGGTAGATCTCCTGGCATTCGCAGAAGTTGCATACAATAACGCCATCCATAGTAGTACGGGGTTTACCCCCTTCAGAGTGGTGACTGGCAGCGACTTCGTCCCGATTCCCAAGTGCAGCCCAGGAGACGGGGGCCCCTGTCAGCCTCAGGACTGGATGAGGCAGATAGAGGAGGCCTGGGGTGCGGTGAAAAAAGCACTGGAGCGGGCTGCGGTGATCTATAAGGAACAAGCCGACAAAAAGCGAAAGGCTTGCGCGGCTCCTAAGGTGGGGGATTTGGTATACCTGTCCACCAAGTATTTACGCACGCAGGTCCCTTGTAGGAAGCTGGGGCCCAAGTACATTGGACCGTTCTGGGTGGTACAGGTGATTAACCCAGTGACAGTGCGACTGCAATTGCCGAGGGTCCTGGGTAAACTCCACCCGGTGTTCCACAGTAGCCTACTGAAGCCTGCCACAACGGCTTCGGGCGCAGCAGGGGAGGGGGGACCTGGGCCCATCTATGGTGAGCATTACGAGGTTCAGGAAGTCCTCGACTCCAGAGTGCGTAGGGGAGCTGTCCAGTACCTGATCAGATGGAAGGGGTACCCCATAGAAGAGGCATCATGGGTAAGGGGAACAGAAGTGCACGCTCCTCGGCTGGTGCGGGCGTTCCATCGACGATACCCCGGAAAACCGAGGGGGGGATGGGCGGAGACTACATACCAGGTGAACAAGTGCACACCCCTTATGTCTTCTCTCGCAGGAAGGGCCCTGGTAGAAGGGGTGGCATGTCGCGCCCCGCAGGCTTGACACCCCACGAGACCACAGGCTCACTTCCCTTCGGAGGTGAGCCTCCCGAACGGAGGCAGCAGCGGCGACATCGGGCTGCGCGGCCAGCTGGCAATTGCGCGCAGCGGCAACAACGGGCTGCGCAGCCAGCTGGCAATCCCGCGCGTGCACGCTCCAGGGCTGCTGGAGCCTCGGCAGCAGACGCATGCGCACAGCGGCCTGCTCTCCCTCTTCCGGTGTCGGCAGCCTCAAGGAGAACCGAGTTCGGGGCTGCGAAGAGGCCGGCTGCTGAGGCGGACCCTGGGCCGGGGTCCGGGGCTGCTGTGGCGGATCCTGCGCCGGTGTCCGGAGCCGCGGAGAGGCTGGCTGCTGAGGCGGACCTTGAGCCGAGTCTGGGGCTAGCCGCCTGTAAGGTGCTGAGGGCGGGGGGGGACCCAAGGGAGGGGCGCGGAGACGAGGTTTGGTGATGGGTTTGGTGACGGTGGGGCCGGCCTGTGCGAGGGGACTCACCTGGGGGGTGCTGGGCGTCGGGTGCCAGCCATGGACGCGAAAGGCTATCACTGGGAGGGGCGGTCGTTAAGTAAGGGGTGGACAGATATGGGTGCGGTCGGGTGGGGCGTGGGCGTGTACATACAGCATGTATTTAACAGCGTTGGTTGCGGGTAGCAGCCATCGCTGGCTTTGTTCCTATTGGATTTTGTTTTGCTTTCCTCATTAAACTTTTCCTGAGAACTCGGCATTCGTCTCGGTGGCTTTGTTGCCTGTTTTCCGGACGAGGCCTGAGACTTCATTAATGAGTTGCATGAATACCACGAGGGCCCCCTGCAATCCAAATGGCATGACCCGAAACTGGTAGCTACCAAGCAGACAGTTGAATGCCATCTTCCATTCATCCCCCTGCTTGATATGGACCCTATAGTATGCCTCCCGCAGGTCCAGCTTGGTGAATATCTTACCCTTTGTCAGATGGGCCAGGAGGTCCTTCATCAGGGGAAGGGGGTACATATGTTCAACAGAAACCCTGTTAATGCCTCGGAAGTTCACACACAAACAGAGGGAACCATCCTTCTCCTTGAACACGACCGGCACCGCGATCTGTGAGTGGGCTGGTTGGATGAAACCCCTGGCCAAGTTCCCATCAATGTAGCGATGCAAGTCCTCAATCTCCCTGGGTGTCATTGCATACATATGGGGCTTGGGCAGTTTTGCTCCCGGCACGATGTCAATGGTGCAGTCAGTTGGCCGGTGGGGTAGCAGGCCATCACATCCTCATTCACCAAACACCTTGGCGAGGTTGGCGTACACAGCCGAAAAGTGGTTCTCTTGCCCTGTGCTGACCTGGCATGCCTTTGCCCCTCTGCTGTCTCCCTCCAACTCCCTGGGGTCTTGGGTTGGTGGCCAGGGACCAACTCCAAGGCGTAAGTTTCGATAACCACCCTCCCACCAAATTGTTGGGCCCCACTTATCCAGCCATGCAAGCCCCAGAATCACAGCCTCAGTCATGGAGGGGACCATAATGAACCGGAGGATCTCCCAATGGGCCATCTCCATCCTCACAGGTTCTGTTATAAGAGTGGCTGGAGCCCCGCCCAGGAGTGACCCATTCACCTGTTTGAATCGGATCCAGTTAGCTAACTGCCTCACCCTGATCCTGACTTCGGCTACCACATCCTTACGGATGAGGCAGTGGGTACAACTGGAGTCAATCAGGGCCCTGTACTCCCCCCTGTGACCCATCTGTGGGCTCCTTAGGGCGATAGGGATGGCAAAGGGGCATATTGGCTCACTCACCATGGGATCCTCAGCTGAGTTGTCTGCACTGTCATAAGCCACCAGCTGGTATCTGGTGGCGGATGTTGCTTCTTCCCCCATCAGAGGCGGCCGTCAGGGAGTTTCCCCTTCCAGTTGATGCACTTCCCGTGACCGTTCCATGACCCTTCTTGGGTGTGGAGCTGGCTTTCCCATGGGTCGATGGGATACCTCGTGGCATGGGAACCGGACACTCCGCCACCCGATGTCCTGGTTGGTTGCACCGGAAACACCAGAACAGTGGCCAAGGACGTGGGCCAGAGGACCCTGGTACTGGAGCCAGGGTCCTCCGTCCATCATCCCTTGGCTTTTCCGCTGGCCTCTGGGGCATGGGTGGGTTCTCCCCCTTCCTCCAGAACTCCTGCAGTCCCGTGTCCAGTTCGACCACTACCCAGAACCACTCCTGGAGCCATTTTGGAACACCCCTGAAGATGTATGTCTGGTGCAGATCCCATTCCAGTCCTGCTCGGAAGTGATGAACCAGGAGATGTTCCGGCCATGATCGTAGTCTGCCAGCCACTTGTCGGAAGTCACAGACGTACTCCATGGCAGGCTGGCCCCGCTGTTTCAATGCCAGTACCTCCGCCTCGGCCCGCTGGATGTGGGAGACGTCCTCAAATCTGGACCGTAGTGCTTCCAGGAACAAACCAGCATCAGCCAGCTCCCTTGCGTGGTCGCTGTAGAGTTCCACCACCCATGCCGCTGCCTCGTCCTGTAGGCTTGCCGTTACCACCACCACCATCGCCCACTGGGACAAATGGAATCAGGCATAGCAGTCCAGATGGCTGATGATGTGGCTAAGGAACATTGCTAGGTGGTCCGGGTTCCCGTCAAATGTCAGCGGTATTGGCGTTGTCTGTAGGGGAGAAACGTTGGTCACCAGGGCCTGCCACCCGACAGTCCAGAGTGCCGGATGACCTAGCTGTCTGCCTGGTGGGTACTCCATGCGGATCTGCCAACAACCTTCCCTCCCATCCAGGCCGTGACTGAGCTGTTGGGACGCCCAGGTCAGGGCCTCCCACCTGAGGAGTACTGAGAGCAGGAGAAACCCGGAACCTCAGGCTGGCCAGATGGAATCGAGATGGCTCTGACTGAGCTGGCTGTGTCTCAGCCCGAGACCATGGCACCGTCTCATGACCAGCCTCCAATCTTGGCCATGAGGCGGGATCCTGGTACCCCACCTTGCCGAACTGGTCCTGGAGGATGTCCATAGTCTGTCTTCCAGGTGCCATGGAATAGCTCCAATCCTCCTCATCCTCCTCTGTGAGACGCCTCTCCCTCCACTCCATCGGAGGTCCCCCGGCACCCGGTGTATGTACCCGGCCAGGGTCCAGGCGGGCAAGTGTAGGGCTAAACCACCATTCCCCCGAAGGCACTGGGATCCCTGCCTCCTGGGATTAACTCACTGTGGCTGCAGGTCATGGGTCCCTCACCTTGGGTCTCACTGGTAGCATCCCCTGGCTCTGCAGCAGGTGTTGGAGCTGCGGCTCTGGCTGGCTCTCCCTCCTCTGCTACCAGGGCAGCCCCTTGTGTTCCCTCTGCCATTCCCTAAACAGCACAACAGGAACTGGAAAAGGTGAACAAGAAAGGTGAGTGCTGACTTACTGTCACAATGTCCTTCTCGGTGCGCAAGCAATGACCAGTAGTCAGGTACGAGTGACAGATGGTTTATTCTGTACAGGAGAAAAGTCAGCACTGGGAGTGAACTGCTCCCAGTTCTTTACATAGTCTCCCTGCTTCATAGCCCCACCCCCAATCTGCAAGCCAGCATCTGGTGTGAAGTTCACATAAGCGGCAGCTTGGGTCTTCGCTTCCTTCCCTCGCAACAGGCATGCAACGGATTACTTCTCGGAGTAGACCCCAGGTAGGGTTTTTAAGGTCCTTTTCTGGCACCCCCCCTAGCCACCAGGATCCAGGTGCGACATCAGGTGATGCCGGAGGTTCTCCCTCCCTTGCTGAGGCATTGCAGCCCGTCCCTTGAGCCACTGCCTCCTGCGGCTCTGAGCTGCCTTCCTTTGATCTGTGCCATGGTCCGTGGGGCTTCCCCACCCCACAGCTGCTGCTGGGCTTCCCCTCCCCACAATTGCTATGGCAGGTCATCCCTTGCCCTGCTGGTGCTGCACGTTGTGCACCGAGCAGACACCCAGCCTTGGTGGCGTTGTTGGCCCGCCTCCACTGGACTCCCTGTGAACCAGCCGCACTGGTGTCGGATCTGCCCATCGTCGCAGCAGTATTGCCGAGCTCTGGCACCCAACAACTGATGCCCTCCCGGAACCGGCTCCGACCTCAGCTGATGGAATCCAGTCTGTGGACTGTCCTGGCAGTGGCCCCAGCCGGCGAGGAGGTTGTTTCAGAGGCGGCGGCATTGCCGAGCTGCGGCACCTAACAGCTGACGGCCTCCCAGAACTGGCCCCGACCTCGGCTGATGGGATCTGGTTTGTAGACAGTCCTGGTGGCAGCCCTGGCTGGTGAGGAGGTTGGTAGGAAGGCAGCGGTCCAGCGCTAGGTTCCCCCCTCCTTTGTGTATCAGGCCTATGGGGCTCAACAGGCTTCAGGTGTGGGTGTGCCTAGTTCAAGTCTTGTGATGGGTCACGTGTGAGTGATCATTGATAGATTTGTGATGGGTCTTGTTATGAGGAGGTTACATCAGGTTAGGGTCATTGAAAGGTGAGGGGGAGGAGGGCTTGCGTGGGTTGGTTGAGTGTCGGTGCTGTCTCTGGTTGGCTGTGCAGTTGATTTGGATTCTGTAGAGTTCATAGGCTGGTTGTAGGTCAGTGTGTCTGTTGATGGAATTGCTTGTGGAGTGCCAGAAACCAACCAACAAGCTCGGAGAACAAACCTTCACCCTCATCCTACACTCGAGCTACAGATATTTGCCACTATTTATGTTTTATGTTTTTAAAACTTGTTTTGATTTATACTGGTGGGTAAACATACTGAAAGCCACCTTGAGAGGATCTGATCATAAAAGGCTAATCTATGAAGCTTTTTAAACAAATATGTAAATCTATAGGATAGCGTGAACAAATATATCAGAAACTAGAGCAAATATTCCCAATGCTTAATCCCCATTCAGTGAACCACTGTTCCACATCTTAATTTATCTTCTCAGATAATTGTTTAAATAAAACAGAGAAAATGTCCTTGGAAAAGAGAAAGGGTGAAAAAAATGTAATAAAATTCTTTATGATCAAGCTTCCCTGTCATGGTTCTGACTAACGAGACAGATCAAAGAACATTCCATGATTGTTTATTCTAAAAAGTCTATATAAATGAGAACGAACCATTGGCACTCATGGATGGATGCCAGAATCTGAATTCTCCTCCCCTGAACACATCGTATCATACACAATTCCCTCCCTTAATTACATGTCATGAATCACATTCTCCAATTAGTTTAACATATGAAGTTTCACTTCCTTTCTGTAGTGCGCCATCCCTTATCTTATCAAAACAACTGGGTTAACATTCCCCCCCTTCAGTGATTCAAAGCAAAACAGTCTAAAGCAAAAGGCTGCCTCTTATATTGTCGGAGGAAAAACAACCAATGTTTGCAGCATTGACATCCGCCCCCCCTTACAAAAAGGATAGATCCTGTAATGTAAAGAAAAGCATATGTCAGGGATTATCTATTGCTTTGTTGGGTTTTTTTTTCATGAAACTTTTTGATGAGTCGGTCAGCCTTCCCATTGCTAGATTTCACCCAAGTAGCTTCAGACAACGAGTACCCCTTCCATTGTACTAGGTACTACAATTTCCCTTTAAAGATTCTAGAATGAAGAATGCCTTTCACTTCATAGTGTCTATGACTCGCTACTGTGAGGGGCCCGGGTGCCTTCTTAGGGGGAGGTCTTAAGGTGGAGTCCCAAAAAGGTTTCAGCAGGCTGCAATGGAAGACAGGGTGAACTTTCCCTAAAAGCCTAGGGAGTTGTAATTCTAACTGTGACGGGGTTGATGATCCTTACGATGGGAAAAGGCCCCAAGAATTTTGGTCTTAATTTCTTGCTGGGTAATTTGAGGCATAAATATTTAGTTGACAGATAAACGTTTCCCCAACTTGGAATGTTCTTTGGGGAGCCCTCTTTTTATCAGCCTGTTTTTTAAGTCTCAGAAGTCTTTTTTAACGCTGTTTTCATGTTTCTCCAAACCTCTTCCCACCCCTTCACCCATTGATGAAGTGTCTGGGAAGCAGAGGGTACCTGAGGGTAGTCAGGCATTGGGCTGAACTCTTTTTCTGTGGCTACTCTGAAAGGCATGTAGCCGGTGCTGCTGTGAGCAGAATTATTCTAGGCCACCTCAGCGAAAGGGAGGAGGTCAGTCCAGTTTGTCTGTTGGTAGGAAACACAGCATCTGAGATATTGCTCCACCATTTTGTTAGCGGACTCTGCAGCCCCATTGATAGCCGGATGAAAAGCAGATTATAAGCGTTGAGATGATACATTTAATTTAAGGAAACTCCTCCAAATTTTCACTGTGAACTGCACTCCGCTATCCGAACTTATTCACTTAGGGACACCATGCAGTCAGTAGATATGTTTCAGGAACAATTTAGTCAGTCGTTGGGCAGATAGGAGTCTTTTGCAGGCAATAAAATGAGCCTGCTTCGAAAACAGGTCTATCACAGTCCAGATAACACTATTTCCTCTACTTTCTGGTAGGTCTACTGTACAATAAAGTCCATAGCTATTTCTACCCATGGTTGAGAAGGGTCTGCCACCAACTGCAGTAACCCAGGGGTTTTCCCTGAAATTATTTTCATGGTGGCACATACGGTACAACTCCTGACATAGTTTTCTACATCTTGTTTTAGCCTTGGCCACCCAAATTGCCAGCAGATGATGTGTAGAGTTTGTAAATATCCAAAGTGTCCAGCCTGTTTTACATCATGGCTGTGTTTGAGAGCATTGAGACGGAAGGCTTCAGATAGATACAGTTTCCCCCCCTTTGTATGCCAAACCATCCCTGCATGTTAGGGAGGTTTGATTATTTTTGAACCATTGATCAGTGAGGAGCTCTCGTTTTATATTCTTCATTCCTGGGTCATCAGGATTAGGGGTTCTTCGAGGTGTGAGTTGTGCCGCAGGTTGTGAACTGGGGATAATTGCATCATTGACCTCTTCGCATTTGCTTTTATACTGTGGCAATTGGAATAGCTCATCAGCTAAGAAGGGATGCGGTGGCTCAGTGGGTTAGGATGCTGAGCTTGTCGATCTGAAGGTCGGCAGTTTGGTGCGTCAAATCCCGAGTGCCGCGTAACAAAGTGAGTGCCTGTTACTCGTCCCAGCTTCTGCCAACCTAGCAGTTCAAAAGCACGTAAAAATGCAAGTAGAAAAATAGGGATCACTATGGTGGGAAGGTAACAGTGTTCCGTGCACCTTTGGCATCTAGTCGTGCCGGCTACATGACCACGGAGATGTCCTCGGACAAACGCTGGCTCTTTGGCTTTGAAACAGAGATGAGCACTGGCCCCTAGAGTGGGAAACGACTAGCACGCACGTGCGGGGGAACTTTTACCTTTACCTTATCAGCTAAGAGGTTTTTTTCCCTTGCAGTATGTACTTTAGAGTGAAGTTGAAATGATTAAAATATTGTGCCCACTGAACTTGTTTTGGGGACAGTTTGCAGGGGGTCTTCAGTGCCTCTAGGCTTTTGTGATCTGTCCATACTTCAAATGGCACCTTGCTCCCCTCTAAATAGTGTTGCCAGTTTAACAGGCTCCACCTAATGGTGAAGGCCTCCTTCTCCCAGATTGCCCATATCCTCTCGCTTTCAGTGAATTTTTTGGTGGTGTAGGCGCAGGGTTGTAGAACTTCACTTTTATTCTTTTGCAGTAATACAGCTCCGATTGCAACATCGCTGGCATCAGCTTGGATTAGGAAGGGCTCCCCTGGGCATGGATGCTTTAGGACTGGTTCAGCAGCAAATAGTCTTTTTTAAGTTCTCAAAAGCTGTTTGACAGTTCATCGTCCAAGCAAGTGGTTGGCCCGGTCGCGGCTTGCTCATATGCCCAGTTTCATGGCAAATGGCAAGCTAATGATGCATCGGGAGCATCTAGAATCAACTAGCACCTTTAAATCTACCTGCGTACCTGACTTAGGGATTATGAGCTTGGCAGGTAATAAAAAAGGTGGGACGTGTCAGCTCACCATCAGGTCATTCTCTCCTTCGTCGTCGCTGTTGAAAGAGGGTAGAACGGGGGTGGATCCAGCCTGAGTTCCGGCATCCTCCCATGTGGGGGATGTGACCTGGGCAATAGGTTCCTGCGTCATCTGGTTGGATTTCTCTCCCGTTAGCCACTGTGCAGGTTTCTTTCTCGCTGCTAGTCCTGGTCTATTCCAAGGCTTTTCAACCTTTTCACCCATTGTACCACTTTTAGGATATGGCAACATCCGAGTACCACCAGTCACCTAGCAAGGTGTCAAAAACTTGATGACCAAAAAAAAAAAAGGAAAAAAAGTGATGAAGTACAGGTAGACCTCAACTTACAACAGTTCACTTAGTGACTGTTTGAAGTTACAATGGCACTGAAAAAAGTGTCCCCGAAGCCACAGCTGAGCATGACACCTGCCTGCCCGCCCAGTGGCGCTCTTCCTCCTGTCTGCGGTTTTCATTTTTGTGAGCATTTCTGATGAGGATTGGCAGTGTGGGGGGGTGTTTGGTTTTTATTCCCCCTCCATCTGCTGGGTGGTTGCAGCAGGTTTTTGTTACTTCACATGACGCTGGGACACTGTGACCATCATAAATATGAATCAGTTGCCAAGCATCTGAATATAAATCAGAAGACCCTGGAGATGCTGCAACATTCCAGCTGATCAGTGCTTCTTCTGGGCTCAGCAGAAGTGCCAGGATCAGCGCTGAGCTCCAGCTGGAGCCAGGCGCTGATGCTGGCACTTCTGCTGAGCCCTGACAGCCCTGCAGCTCCAGTCATCTCTCGCTCAGTCTTGTGCAGTGCTGCCACCAGATCAGCTCATTCCCCTCCTCCGCTACCACTTTTCTAGGATGGTCGCGTACTACCTGCCAGGTGCCAATGTACCACAGGTGGTTCCCGTACCACTGGTTGAAAAGCCCTGGTCTATTCTGCTGTTGGGGGTAAGGGACTGGGCAATTCGCTGCTCAATGTCCCTGCTGTCTGCACCGGAAACACTTAATTGCCTGGCCTGCAGGTGGCCTGCGTCTTTCAGCTATCACAGTAGTTGGAGATTTTCATGGGGGTGATTGCCATTCGGGTTGTTCTGGCCTCGGCTTGGTTTCAGGTGGGAGAGGCTTCTTATAGCGGGCGAGATGAACACCTAATCTTACTGCTGCCTGGTACCATTCTTGCAGCTGGTCAGGTACAGCTTGGTATATGCAGGCCTAGAAAGGTGGTTGTCCAACCCTTCCCTGAAAAGATTAATTATGGATTAATCATCTCTCTATCCGACCGGCTATTTTGCGGAACTCCCGCACGAACTCCAGGGCAGTCCGGCCAGCTTGTTTTATCTTGTGGATTTGTTCTTCTGCTTTGAGGGCAATGGATGGGTGCTCAAATCTTTCTCTCAGCCCTAGGAAGAAGAGGTGGGGGTCCTCCAATTCAGGGACTTGATCATTATATAAATTGTTTAACCATTAAGATCCTTCTCCCTCTAGGCTGGACGCAATAACATCGACCATAGTACCTGGGTCTGGGTAGAGACAGGCCCAGAGATTCAAATGAGAGCGTACCTGGTTGAGGAAAAAAATCAGTTTCTCTGTGTTCCCATCGAAGGTTGCTCTGAAGAGTGGGGCCATCATTGGTTGCTGGGGGCCCCATTGGTCCTGCTGTATGCCCAGGGGTTGCATGTTCGGGCCCTGCTGCTGCCACCCTTGCTGTGGTTGTCTAAGGGGAGGCTGCTGGGTCTCCCTCATTTGCGGGCCCCTCAGTGGTTGTTGTACACTTGGGGGAGGTAACCAATCTCCTTGCTGTGGTCATCCTCCCACCAGCTTCTGATTTCCAGGCTTCTACACCACTCCAAGCTGTTGCAAGGCCTCTATTAGCTGTGGCAAGCTCAGAGGTTTTTGGCCTTTCACTTGCGGGGGTTCCCCAACCTCCCCTTGCTGCAGAGGCCCCAGGCTTGGGTTCTCTGTCTCTGTGGGTCTGGAAGGCCTGGCAGGGGATTTCTGGGGCTGGCAGGCTGTCTGGTCTGCAGACGGTCTGGTAGCTCTCCACCATTCTGCTTTTGAAGTCTCTGGCAGGGCAGTCTCGAGGTGTCTGGAGTCTTCGCTGGAGTGGTTCCAGCCTGACAACCAGATAAGCTCTCCTAACTGCTTGGGTTCTCCCCAAAACTGGGAGACCTGCCCAAACTCATCTTCCCACAGCATGCTGTCTGTTACTTCCTCGTCTGAGGTGTCAGCAGCTGCCAGGTCACTGTCTCCAAGCCGTTTCTCTTTTCCCATGATGAAGATTCTTCCCTGAATCTTTGCCAGCTTCTCTCAAGGCTAGAGACAGCGGCTAGGGCTCAGGACCCCCAGGTTGTTTGAAAGAAAATAGATTGTGGCATGATGTCATGGTTCTAACTAACGAGACAGATCAAAGAACATTCCATGATTCTTTATTCTAAAAAGTCTATAATAATGAGAACGAAGCATCGGCACTCATGGATGAATGCCAGAATCTGAATTCTCCTCCCCTGTATCATACACAATTCCTGCCCTTAATTACACGTCATGATTCACATTCTCCAATTAGTTTAAGATACCAAGTTTCACTTCCTTTCTGTAGCGCCCCATCCCTTATCTTATCAAAACAACCGGGTTAACATTCCCCCCACTTCAGTGATTCAAAGTAAAACAGTTTAAAGCAAAAGGCTGCCCCTTATATACCCTTGACCGAAGATCGGTACACTCCTTCTATCTGGGATGGTCATCCTCTTCCACTGAGCATGCAGCTTCAGGAGGGACACAAATGGAGCGGTGAGGGAACAAGGGGACACCCGCCTAGCCAGCCAGATCAGCCGAATCAACCCTGGCGATCAATGGGGTGACATATGTCCCAGCCAGATTGCCCTCACATCCAGCTGCCTCTTATAATAATAATAATAATAATAATTTTATTTATATACCGCCCTTCTCCCGAAGGACTCAGGGCGGTGAACAGGGCAAATATATAAAAATACAAAAGTACAAAAGTTAAAAAGAGATTAAACATATGCCCAACTAAAAACAGTACAATACAAACATTTAAACATTAAAATAACCATAAGAACCCAAACCCATCCCCCATCAGGCCAGGCCAGCTTGTTCGAATAAGAATGTCTTCAGATCGCGATGGAAGGAGCAAAGGTCGGGCGCCATTCGGAGCTCAACCGGCAACCGGTTCCATAGCTCCGGGGCGCCCACAGAGAAGGATCTCCCCCTGGGGGCCACCAATCGACATTCTCTGATCGGTGGCACCCTGAGGAGACCCTCTCTGTGGGAACGCACAGGGCGGAGGGAAGTTGATGCCGGCAGCAGGTGCTCCCTAAGGTACTCCGGACCCATGCCATGTAGGGCCTTAAACACCATTACCAGTACCTTGAATCTCACCCGGAAGACAACTGGTAACCAATGCAGCTCACGGAGCAGAGGTGTTATATGGGAGTATCGGGAGACTCCCAACACAACTCTCGCGGCTGCATTCTGTACCAGTTGGAGCCTCCGAGTGGTCCTCAAGGGCAGCCCCATGTAGAGAGCGTTGCAGTAGTCCAGACGAGAGGTCAGGAGCGCATGAGTGATCGTACATAGAGCATCCCGGTCTAGATAGGGCCGCAACTGGCGCACCAAGCGAACCTGGGAGAAGGCCCCCCTAGTCACAGCTACTATATGGTCTTCCAAGGTGAGCCGTGAATCTAGAAGGACTCCCAAGTTGTGAGCCCTATCTATGGGGGGTAATAGTTCACCCCCCATAGAGAGAGATGGAATATTCTGAATATCCCGGGATGCCGGTATGCAAAGCCACTCAGTCTTGTCGGGGTTGAGTTGAAGTCTGTTCCTCCCCATCCAGACCCGAACCGCCTCCAGGCAACGGGACATCATGTTAAGGGCATCACTGGGGTGGTTTTGGGTCAAAATAAAAAGCTGGGTATCATCAGCATACTGATGATACCCAACTCCAAAACCACGAATGATCTCACCCAGCGGTTTCATGTAGATGTTGCCCCCCTGCCAACACCAACTGCGAACGTCCCAGGAGATAGGAGGAGAACCACTGCAAAACCGTGCCTCCCACTCCCAATCCCCTGAGACGCCGCAGCAGGATACCATGGTCGATGGTATCGAACGCCGCTGAGAGGTCTAATAGGACTAGGACAGAGGAAAATCCCCTGTCCCGAGCCCTCCAGAGATCATTAACCAGAGCGACCAATGCCGTCTCCGTGCTGTACCCGGGCCTGAAGCCCGATTGGTACGGGTCTAGATAATCCGCTTCATCCAGGACCAGAGGGAGCTGATGCGCCACCACACTCTCAACAACCTTCGCAAGAAAGCGAAGGTTGGAGACTGGACAAAAGTTATTCAACACAGCTGGGTCCAAGGCAGGCTTCTTGAGGAGAGGTCTCACCACCGCCTCTTTCAAGACGGCGGGGAAATTACCCTCACTCAGAGAAGCAGATATAACCGCCTGGAACCAGCCTCGTGTCCCCTCTCGGGCCACATAAAACAGCCAGGAAGGGCACGGGTCCAATAAACATGTGGTGGAGCTCAGCCGTCCCATAATCCTGTCCACTTCCTCTGGAGTCATAGAATCAAACTCCTCCCAGGTAATATCGACAAGACCACCCGTGTCCTGATCGTCAGACTCTGCCCAGTCAGAGTCCAAACCGGTCCGAATCCGAGCGATTTTGTCCGACAGATGTTGGTTAAACTCCTCGGCATGACCCTGCAAGGGTTCCTCTCTCACCTCCTGATTAAGGAGGGAGCGGGTCACCCTAAACAGGGCGGCCGGGCGATTATCTGCGGACGTGATAAGGGTAGTGACGTGATTAGACCTCGCCACCCTTATCGCAGCGAGATAAGACCTAATGTAGGTTCTTAGTCGCAATCGGTCAGACTCAGATCGGCTTGATCTCCAACAGCTCTCTAGGCCCTGTCTCCGACGCTTCATCTCCCGAAGCTCCGTGGAAAACCATGGAGCCCGATGGGATCTGCGCCGGGTCAGGGGCTGCAAGGGTACAACTCGGTCAAGAGCCTCCGTGGCTGCCCTTTCCCAGGCTTCCACTAAGGCATCCGCCGAGCTGTGAGCGAAGGAGGCAGGTGGGGACCCCAGCGCTGCCTGGAACCTTTCAGGGTCCATTAAGCGCCTGGGGTGGTACCATATAATTGGTTCCGCACACCCACGGTGGGGAGTGGCAAAACGGAAGACCAGCCGTAGGAGATGATGATCGGTCCATGACAGGGGCATAACAATTGGAGAGCCCCCACCAAGATCATCTAACCACCGTCCAGATAAGAAAATCAAGTCAAGGGTATGGCCGCCCACATGAGTCGGTCCAGAAATTACTTGCGTCAGGTCCATGGCCGTCATGGAAGCCATGAACTCCCGAGCTAACTCAGATGATCCTCCCAGGGATGGTAGATTGAAGTCACCCAAAACTATAAGTTTGGGGAATTCAATCACCAACCCAGAGAGGATATCGAGAAGCTCAGGCAGGGCTGCTGCTGCGTGACTAGGCGAAAGGTACACCAGCAGCAAGCCCAACTGCGCACCAGGGCCACATCTCAAGAAGAGAGACTCACACCCGACTATCTGGGGAACGGTGGCCTCCCACGGACACAAGGTCTCCCTCATAACAACCGCCACTCCCCCACCCCTACCCTGAGCCCGAGGCCGGTGCAGCACCCGGAAACCAGAGGAATACCACCCTCTGGGCCCAACCAAGTCTCCGTGATGCAAGCCAGGTCCGCATGCTCACCCTCGACCAAATCCCGGATGAGAGGAACCTTATTAACAACAGACCTGGCATTCAAATACATCAACTGGAGCTCAGGTGGCTGCACATCCTCGCTCCCGGGACCTCGGGGCAGAAGCAGAGGTTCGGAGTGTCTCACCGCTTGTAAACAGCGGAGAGGCCTTCCCAGAAGTCGATATGGCCCTCTGTTCATGCGCCTGCTGCCGTTCCCTAACGTCGTGGGAATAATAATAATAATAATAATAATAATAATAATAATAATAATAATAATAATAATAATATAATAATAATAAATTTGGAAGGGACCTTGGCGGTCATCTAGTCCAACCCCCTGCTCAGGCAGGAAACCTTATACCATTTCAGACAAATGGCTGTCCAGTCTCTTCTTAAAAGCTTCCAGTGTTGGAGCATTCACCACCTCTGGAGGCAGGTTGTTCCACTGGTTAATTGTTCTAACTGTCAGGAAGTTTCTCCTTAGTTCTAGGTTGCTTCTCTCCTTGACTAGTTTCCATCCGTTGCTTCTTGTCCTGCTTTCAGGTGCTTTGGAGAACAGCTTGACTCCCTCTTCTTTGTGGCAGCCCCTGAGATATTGGAACACTGCTATCATGTCACCCCTCACTCTTCTCTTCGTTAAACTACACATACCCAATTCCAGCAACCGTTCCCTATATGTTTTGGCCTCCAGCCCCCTAATCATCTTTGTTGCTCTTCTCTGTACCCTTTCTAGAGTCTCGACATCTTTTTTACATCGTGGTGACCAAAACTGGATGCAGTATTCCAGGTGTGGCCTTACCAAAGCATTGTAAAGTGGTATTAGTACTTCACTTGATCTTGATTCTATCCCTCTGTTAATGCA
>JAKJMR010016325.1:0-16851 GCA_024449315.1 Daboia siamensis
ATTCAATTGGGCGTATCTTTCTTTTTCTCCCTTGCCTTTCGCTTCCCTCCTTTCCTCAGCTATTTGCAAAGCTTCCTCAGACAGCCATTTTGCTTTCTTGCATTTCTTTTTCTTTGGGATGGTTTTGGATGCTACCTCTTGTACAATGTCGCGAACCTCTGTCCATAGTTCTTCAGGCACTCTGTCTATCAGATCTAATTCCTTAAATCTATTTGTCACCTCTACTGTATATTCAACAGGGATATGATTTAATTCATACCTGACTGGCCTAGTGCTTTTCCCTACTTTCTTCAGTTTAAGCCTAAACTTTGCAAGGAGAAGCTCATGGTCTGAGCCACAGTCAGCTCCTGGTCTTGTTTTTACTGACTGTATAGAGCTTCTCCATCTTTGGCTGCAGAGCATATAGTCAATCTGATTTCTGTGTTGACCATCTGGTGATGTCCATGTGTAGAGCCGTCTCTTGGGTTGTTGATAAAGAGTGTTTGCTATCACCATCGTATTCTCTTGACAGAATTCTATCAGCCTGTGCCCTGCTTCATTTTGCACTCCAAGGCCAAACTTGCCTGTTATTCCGGTTATCTTTTGGCTTCCTACTTTAGCATTCCAATCCCCCATGATGATAAGAACATCATTTTTTGGTGTTAGTTCTATAAGATGCTGTAGGGCTTCATAGAACCGATCAATTTCATCCTCTTCAGCACTGGTGGTTGGGGCATAGACTTGGACTACTGTGATATTGAATGGTTTGCCTTGGATTCGAACTGAGATCATTCTGTCATTTTGAGGATTGTATCCCAGTATTGCTTTTCCTACTCTTTTATTGACTATGAAGGCTACTCCATTTCTTCTGAGGGATTCTTGCCCGCAGTAGTATACCTGATGGTCATCTGAATTAAATTCACCCATTCCTGTCCATTTTAGTTCGCTGATACCTAAGATGTCGATGTTTAGTCTTGTCATCTCTTGTTTGACCACGTCCAGCTTTCCTTGATTCATGGATCTTACATTCCAGGTTCCTATGGAGAGAACATCTTTACAGCATCGGACTTTCCTTTCACCACCAGACACATCCACAGCTGAGCGTCCTTTCGGCTTTAGCCCAGTCGCTTCACTCTTTCTGGCGCTACTAGTACTAGCCCTCTGCTCTTCCCCAGTAGCATATTGGACGCCTTCCGACCTGAGGGGCTCATCTTCCAGCGTCATATCGTTTTGCCTTTTGGTACTGTCCATAGGGTTTTCATGGCAAAGATACTGGAGTGGGTTGCCATTTCCTTCGCCAGTGGATCACATTTTGTCAGAACTCTCGGCTATGACCTGTCCGTCTTGGGTGGCCCTGCACGGCATAGCTCATAGCTTCATTGAATTACGCAAGCCCCTTCGCCACGACAAGGCAGTAATCCATGAAGGGGACCGGTAAAATACCATACACATTATGGCATGGCAGAAAACCAGACCTGGGTTACCTGCACATGATTGGCACCCCAGCATGGGTTCACATTCCTGTACAACTCAGGAGTAAAGGCCAGCATAGGGCAAGGCAATTGTTTTTTGTGGGATATGAATCCAACCATAAATCTTATTGTTTTTGGGAACAAGGCATCACTAATATACATTGTAGTGCAAGTGCCAAATTCCTTGAGCACGTTGGTTGGGATAGGCTAGAGCAAGAAAATGTTAATACGGATCCTCTTTGTATTTAAGAACTCCCCTGATAACATAACTAGAAATGATAATACATCTTCTGTACCTGTAAAAGATGAAGATTCGATAGGGGAGATAAAGGAGGAAGAAGAGGAGACATCAATACAAAGCCCTGTACAACCTAGGCGTTCAATGCACAACAGACGTCCACCTGATCACTATGAGGCCAGTGTGATATGCCAAATTGACTTAGAGCCTTCTAATTAGGATGAAATTAGGATGTATCCTGAAAAGGAACAGAAAACATGGAAGGCTGTGATGGATAGGGAGTTAAAGTCTTTGCAGGATCTAAAGGTCTACAAAAAAGCAAAACTGCCACCTGGTGAGCATGCAATAGGTTGCAAATGGATAAACAAGGTAAAGAAGGGTGTAGATGGTATTGTTACCTATAAGGCACAATTAGTAGCACAAGGTTTTGCTCAAACCACCGAGGATTATGATGAGGTGTTTGCACCTAGTCTGAGGGCAACTACTTTAAGAGCAGCTTTAGTGTGGGTGGCTAAAAACTGATATACAGTAAATCATGTAGACGTGGAAACTGCATACCTACATGCTCCATTACAACACACCATTTATTTAAAAACACCAACAGAATTGACCAAGGATATAGAAAATGATTGTTGGAAATTAAAGAAAAGCCTCTATGGCTTAAAACCATTGGGTTTTGAGTGGAATAAGTGTATAGTCAATGAGTTGGATGCGATAGGTTTTGTAGCCAGTAATGCTGATCCATGTTTGTTTAGGAGAAAATATAATGGAGTATTGTCTTTACTTCTGCTGTTTACTGATGATATTGCAATAATAACAAAAACTGAGCAAGAAGCACAAAACATCATTTCAAGTTTGCAAAAGAAATTTATAATTAGAAACCTAGGTGAAATAAGGCACTATTTGGGGCTAGATATTGTAAAGACAAATAGAGGTTTCAAGGTTTCACAAGCCAGTAAAATAACTCAGTTGTTAAAAAGATATAACATTGAGCTTTGTAAACCAACAATGACTCCGATGGCTCTGGATTTTAAGGACACTAATATTGAAAGTCCTGTTTTTGATAAAACTATATACCAATCTGTCACTGCGTGTTTTTTTTAGTTTTGCCAGCTTCGCTCATTTCTAATTGTACATCTCTTTCTGCTCTGCACCTGTGTTATTATATTATCATGTAACCATAGTGACTCCAGCTATGTCCAGCTATGTTTTGGTTTTAAACAGTTTTGTGCGCATGCCTAGAAAAAGTTTCTCACAGTTACTACTTTACTTTTCTCTTCTGCCTGATGGGAGAATGTAGTCAGTTTAGGTCTTTTGTTTTCTCATTAAAAGTTTTACTATAGAATATGCCTTGGATTTCTTTTCTTTGATATTGACCATGCAAATGAACCACGGTCCATCCTCCTCTGGTCGGAATGTTAATTGTTCCATGACATTTTGGTCCCAGAGGATGGTTTATTTTTATTTTCAAGATTTATTGATAGGCAATTAGCCAGGCAGTTAGTCCGGCACTGAGGAGGCTGTGATTAATTGCTGCAAATATGCCAAGGAAAAGAAGAAAGAAGAAGGTTATCAGTCAGCTGAAGAGGAGGCAGCCGTTTCACAGAGAGATCTCCCTTCAAGTTTACAGACTCCGTTGGCATCGGCTACATGTCTTGGAGAAGCAGCCTCTGAGCCAAGGTCAGTTTCACCGTTTTCTGTTTTTGCAGACTCTCAAGCTGATGCCCCAGCAGTAACCTCTGCTCATGGGGATCAGGCTGATTATGAGAGATTTGGTGCTAGACCTAAGGCTTCACTAGGGAAGGAAGTGATGTATTATCCTCCAAGCCCTGAGAGAACTGTGCAGGAGAAGACTTTGCAAAGTTATTATGAACAAATTGAAGTTTTTGAGCAGGAGCTGCAAAATGCAAAGTTGTGTGCAGCATGGTATAAAAAGCATGGGAGAGCCTCTGCTGGCATTCAGTTTTCAGAATCGGCCATTTTGCCTCCCTCTTCACAAGCAAAGCCACACCCACAAGGGATCGCCATTTTGCCTTCTTCCTCAAAGACAGAGGCATGCCCACAGTGGAATCTTGTGTCAGACGAATGGGAGCCTGACTGACTGCTGTGTCAAATGACACGTGAGGATACAATGGTGCCTGAATCTAATGTTATAGCACCATCTACTGGTGAATCTGTTTTATAAGATGCTTTTCAAAGAATGTAGAATGCATTTTCACAGATTTCCCTTCATCAGGCATCGCTCCAAGCTGCCACGCCTCCTCATTCATTGGGAGCTTCAGCTAGAATGCCTATTAATACTGCTACTGTTAAAGTTCCTGTCTCAGATGGAGCACAGCAGCCTTCACCCCAAGTGCAGCCTCCACTGGTTCCTAAAATACAAAGGCCAGTGCTAACTGCAGGCCAACTTAATGTAGCAGCTCAAGCGCCAGCACCTTCTGCTGGCCAGGGTGGCATTGCAGCTCAAGTACAGCCATCCCCAGCACCAGTACCTGTAGCAGCTTCAATGCAACTGCCACAGGCCCTGGCACAGGCGCCACTGGTTCCCCCTGCTGGTTATGTCCGGATGGCACAGCCTGCACAACCAGTGCCTCCTGCAGGCAAAGTCCCAATTGCACAACCTGCACAGCCAGTGCCCCAATTGCATGTTCCTCAACAGGCACCCTCTATTGTACCACTAGCTGGTGATTCAAAATTGAAGCAGTCAGAACAGAATTACAGGGCATGGGTCAGTGAAGTTGGACTTCTGCTTCGTAGAGAAGGTACCCATGTGATGGTGTTTAATCCTCCTGTCCAGCCATGGCCTCCTGACATATGGGACTTGAATAATAGAGCATGCACAACATTATTGATGTCCATGGACACTGAATTGCAGCTCACTTTTTCACAAGATGCAACTGCCCAACAAATATGGGCTCAATTAGAAGCATGTTTTTAAGTACCTTCTGGTGCTTGGTACCCCTACTTGATCTGACAGGTGTAGAAGATGGGAGACATCTCTCCTTTAGAATTGATAAACATGTACATATATGTGTTGAGATGGAGGTCAAGGATATGAAGGAACCATGCGCAGAAAACTGCCTGCTCTAGTATCTTGTTATCCACGTCATGAGCTCATTCCAATTAGCCTTGCCAAGCACTGCAAAGAACCAGCTAAATAAGAAAGACTCTGCCCTGGCTTGGATGATTTGGATGTTCTCTAAGACTGACTGGGGAGTACACCAATAAACAATGCTTCTGCTGTGCGTTATTTCCTGCTTGTTAAACTGTATAAATACAATAAACTCTGCGTAGGCAGACAGACAGACTCAGATGTAAGTATGGGTTGCAATCTATCTCATCAGCAGCAGCAACATGTAGAGGAACTTACCTTCCTGCTACAAAGGTCAGGGCTTAAAGCACCTGTGGCAGAGATAAAGAAGCTCATAGGAGAGATAGGGAAACATTGTCCTTGGTATCCGGAGTGAGGGACGCTTCGTTTACAGGACTGGGTAAAGATAGGGCAAATACCTACTTCATAAACCTAGCCACAGTCCAGAAACTTAAGATCTCTGTCCCTTTGATGTCTCTACTGCCAGTAATAACTATTGATGGCTGAATTTTAAAAGCAGGCCCCATCACTCATGGCACAATGACTTTGCAATTGACAATAAATCAGCATCTTGAAGAATTAACCCTTTTTATAGCTGACCACATCGATCTTCCACTGGTGCTTGGAACCTCTTGGTTACAACACCACGACCCCACTATGAAGTGGAAGAATCGGTTAATTGCCTTCAATAGTCCTAGATGTCTTTCTCACTGCAATCGCCCCTCCAAAAACCCCCACCATCACCCCCTGAAGGTTAACAGAAAGATGACCCATCTCACAAGTAAGTACGCAGAGTTTGCTGATGTTTGGGGGGGAGCAAGAAGCCTCGGTCCTCCCCACACACAGAGACTGCAATAAATCTGGTCCCTGGTGCCAAAATTCCTGCCAAAAGACAATTCCAAAAGTCTACTAAAGAATTAAAAACTCTGAAACAATATTTGGATTCTAATTTGCAAAAGGAATTCATATGATCCTCCCAGTCTCCTGCCTTGGCTCCCACCTTCTTTGTACACAAGAAGCAAGATCCCAGCAGGCCTGACAATAGTGGAGACCCCCTGTAGAGATGGAGGTCAAGGATATGAAAGGACCGTGCGCAGAAAACTGCCTGCCTTAGTATCCTGTTATCCACATGTCTATGAGGCCATTCCAATTAGCCTTGCCAAGGACTGCAAAGAACCAGCTAGATAAGAGAGACTCTGCCCTGGCTTGGATGTTTTGGATGTTCTCTAAGATTGACTGGGGAGTACACCAATAAACAATGCTTTTGCTGTGCGTTATTTCCTGCTTGTTAAACTGTATAAATACAATAAACTCTGCGTAGGCAGACAGACATATTTGGGACACCCTGCATTGACTGGTCTCTGAATCCCACATTTTGGCGCCCGAACAGGGACAATAAATCTTTAAACACAAACAAACCAACAAAAAGTGAGTTGGAATAGGAACCTCCCTCTGGGGGAGCAACTTTCAACATATTTACCTTCGTCTGGAATAGACCCCAAAGGTACCTTCGTCCTACGGGACCCCTCAGAGGTAAGTATGGGTTGCAATCTATCTCATCAGCAGCAGCAGCATGTAGAGGAACTTACCTTCCTGCTACAAAAGTCAGGGCTTAAAGCACCTGTGGCAGAGATAAAGAAGCTCATAGGAGAGATAGGGAAACATTGTCCTTGGTATCCGGAGTGAGGGACGCTTCATTTACAGGACTGGGTAAAGATAGGGCATACTTTACATCTTGAACCCCGGGCTCCAGTTCAGATATTACATCTATGGTTTCAATGCCGTCAAGCAGTGGAAAAATTTGACTTTGATGCTTTGGCAGGACAGCAATTGACCACAACACCTCCACCTAATTATGATCAAATAAAAATTTTTCCTCCAAAGTTATCTTTAATTGGACCTTCAGCTCCTCATGAAAAGGTTGATTCTTCTGCTTCTTCACAGCCATTATATACCCCCATGAGGCAAATTTTAGAGGAACAATTAGCAAAGGTGGGGGGGAATGTAGAAGAAATTGCTGATGGGTCTGGTCCCTTTGTTCCAGTTGATGCTGAAGTTGTTTTACCAGCTCCTACTTTACAAGTTTCTTACCAAGCATTTGGAAACCTCATCAAGCCTTCTCTAACATCAGGCAGAAGGCTACTGAGCCGTATCCTGATTTTGTTAATAGGATTACAGGATATAGGAACAGCCTTTTATCAAACCAATTTATTGGCAGCTGCTTTATCACAAGGCAACAAGCCTCAAGGAAAGTGTTATAACTGTGGAAAACCCAGTCATTTTAAAAGGGAATGTTGAAATCCAGGGGGGCACATGTCTGCAGCATCTCACAGCCCTTTCTATCAGAGGTTGAAACCAAAAGCAAGTTTTTTCTTCTGTCTTTTTCTTTTAATCTGGCTCTTTGGACTATTTGATTCTTTTGTCAGAGGTGAGGACACCTCCCACTTCACACCTGGAAAAGACCCCAGGTTCAATATTCCTTTTAGTCTTTCCCCACTGTCTTTTGAAGTTGGTGGGATAAATTTTAAGTAACCATAAATGATCGTCTCCTTTTAATTAAAAGGGGAAGCTTATTTTGGCCTCAAACTCCAAATTGATGTGTGTTTTGTTTTGTTATATACTTATATCTGTACGTTTGGAACATTAAGCTTGGACTTGGAATGGTGAGAAAAATGGGAGATGGTTAAAGGACCCTACAGAACCGTGTTTGGTTGGAATCACCTCCTGATTTTTCTTGCTTCTTGCAGGACAAGCCATATGTCTAAATGAATGTTGTTTTACTAGTATCTGTGTATATACGTCTGTTTATGTTGTTCTGTGTTATTCCAAGACTTGGAAGAGGGTATAAACCCCCTCTGATAACAATAAGCAAAAAGGCCTTATTTAAAAACAAACCGACAAAAAAAGATTTGGAACAAGGAGCTCATTGGCTTGTAAACAGCTCCCTGAAATTATAATAATCATGATTGGTTTGCTTGGAGAAAGTATGAAATGAAATTTTTGTATGTGAAACTGTTTATGCCGGCAGTTGGAATGGATGTGAATGAGTTAATTTGCTGATGTGTAAATGTGTGTGTGAAGAATGAGAGAGAGAGACAGAAGAAGAAGGGGGAGGCTGGTCGTTTTAACTGTTTTTTTCTCTCTGCTTAGAATTCTGGTTTGAGAAAGGGAGGGTGGATGTGAAATTTAATACCCACTCTTGCAGTTTCAGCTTGCAGGTTTTTTTTTTTCATGGAAGGAGGAGACAGTACTTGTTGGACAATTATTTTTGAAATCTTTTGACTATTTTAGCTTTTTATACCTTTTCTCAACAGCTTTTTAATTTAATCTCTGACTCTCATTATGTGTGTCAACTTATTTTTAATCTTCCAGGTGCTTACATCACACCCAGGATTGACTCCAATCTCATAGCTTTGTTTTTAACTTTGCAGCAACTACTACAAGACTGAAAGCATTTATATTTTGTTTCTCACATACGCAGTCACTCGTCTCTTCCTGGACCTCTTTCTGAAGGCAACAATTGTGCCGATACTGCTGTTCGTATTTTGCCCACTTTGTTTTCAGATCCTTTTTTCAGTCACACTTTTTTCCATCAAAATGCCAGGGGGCTGGCACAGGTTTGCCATATTCCACTTGACCAAGCCAAGCAAATTGTTTCTTCCTGTCCCCAATGTTCTGGGGCATCCCCCTCAGGGGACACGGGAGTTAATCCCTGTGGTTTTGCCTCTGATCAGCTATGGCTCCCTGGAAGTATATTTATTTATCTATTGATACCTATTCAGGAGCACTTTGGGCCACACCTCAACAAGGGGAAATGGCTAATCATGTTATTTCTCATCTTTTTTCAGCCATTACTGCCTTGGGCAAAATTTCCTCTTTAAAAACTGATAACGGTCCAGCCTATATTTCATTGGCCTTTTTGCAATTTTGTACAACCTGGAATATTGTTCTTACTCATGGGTTACCCTACAATTCCACAGGTCAAGCCATCGTGGAACGTGCTAATCGGTCCTTTAAGGACTGTTTTCACAAACAAATAAAAAAGGAGGGATCTCGGGTACCCAATTTGTCATGGGTAACACAACAGGTTAAAAAAGTTTTATTTACCTTAAATCAGTTGAATGTCTCTATTCAAAATTCAACCACTTATCAGAGACACTTTCAACAGAAAACAAGTTTGCCTCCCCCTCTAGTATATTATCGGGCATTGCCAGACAAAACATGGTTAGGGCCAGTCCCTCTAATTACTTGGGGAGGAGGATATGCTGCTGTGCTTGCTCCTACAGGACCTTTGTGGATTCCAGCAGGTTGCATCCCCCCAGCTAAGGATGTCATGGAACCAGTCCCAGAATCTGGTTTCAGAAATGGCCAAAATAACTTTACAGATGGCACAGTGGCCAATACGATCTTGCCAGACCAGCCATCCAGTAACATGGGGAGATATGAAAAGCCTGACCACCAAAGCCCAGGCAGTGTTGCAACAGCAGCATGTAGAGCAAACCCCCGAGAATTTATGCACTGCCGTTTTTGTGGTTTTAACTGTCAATTCCTTAGCCATTATTTGTTTATGTTTGATTATTAATTGTTGCCCTTTAGTGTCAGCAGCTGTCATCTCACCCAAACATTCACCTGAGCAGCGAATGAAGCAAAACCTATGGGTGCAGCTAGCTAACATCACACAAAATGAATTCTTTTGCTTATCTGAATTGTATGACATAGAAAATTTGCTTTCTACATGTCTAATCCCTGTCTGTACTCCTTCTGCAGTAATTCAAAACTTTACTGGCTTGAGCAAATTTCTATTGTATAAAAACTTTAACTATCTAGTTGGGGGTTGACTGGCTGTGATCTACCCCCTGATGTAATTGCTTTCTACACCCCGATAGTAGCTATTCCCGAGAATATAACATGCACTAAAATAGTTAATTGTACATCTTCAAGTAAGAAGCCTCACTGTTTTCATATTAGTTCACCTGTTTTAAATTGTACAACTTTTGAGGAAACTTCCTTTAATTTTGCTCATGTTTGGCTCCCTCAAGGATGGCTTTTTACATGTGGTCAAGAAACTTATAATTACATTCCTGCTAATATTAGTGAAGCACAGTGTTGTCTCAGCCGGTTGATTCCTGTTTTGCTTTCCAAACAGCAAATTCATTCAAATTGTTTTCGACGAGGAGTCACACTAGATAGCACCTGTGACTCTGAACCAGCTTTACTTAATAAAGCAGAAGATATAGCTTTGGCTATATCTATAGTGGGTGTGTCAGCGCTTGCTGTTCACGCTCATCTTAACATTAACGCTATTGCGTGTAATTTGGCAAAAACAATTAATCCTACTTCTATAGCTATTTCAGCAATCAAACACGAGCTGCAAGCTTTGCGTAAAGGTATTTTACAAAATCGTGCTGTTATTGATTATTTGCTTCTGCATCAGCATTTGGGTTGTGAAAGTTTTGAAGGAATGTGTTGTTTCAATCTTTCAGATGAATCACGAACCATCCAACACCAGCTCAATATTTTACACAATTTGGCCTCTGATTTGAAGATTGATCCTTTAGGATCTTGGTGGGCAAGACTTTGAGGCTTGGCTACCCACAAGTTTATTGGGAAATGTCCTACGCTATTTAGTCATTATTTGTGCTATTTTGATTAGTGGATGCTGCTTTGTTCAGTGTCTTCCTTCCTTTTGCAACATATGTATCACAGCTTTTTGCCCTAAACCCCCTCCCACACTGCCTCAAGGCCAGGTATATGCCTTGGTGTTTTGGTGGTGTTTTGAACTGGCCGACCGTTAACAGACTTGACTATCACGGCCTTTATATCTTTGCCTTGTATGAACTTTGTCTACTCACCTGCATTTTATCCTCAAAGGATTCAGAGGGTCCTGGGTATTAGCCACCGTGAGAGGGTGGCTTAATTTACATCTGCTGCCCCTAGAGGTGAGAGCTCTAGGGGGCATGCCTTACCTAGAGTATGTCTTCAGACCACCCACGGGAACATGACCTACGACTATCGTGAGAGGATGGTGGTCGGCCTGTACTGGGGGTTCGCCCAGCTCAGGTGGCAGTGAAGCTGGACGGATGGTCTGGATATTTATCTACCCTCTGTTTTTGATCCTCCTAAGTATTACTTAATATGGGACTGCCTTTCTCTGGTTTGGTTTCTTATGCCTCGTCTCTGTTACTCTTGCAGAGACTTGTTCGCCCTCAGGGGTGCCCCCCCTTCCTGGGTGCGACCTGCCTTTTTAGCCACTTATAATCTCAATGAAGGGCCCGATTGTTGGGACCCTGAGAGATGGCTGAGCACGGGTAGGGGCCTCCGAAAGAGGTCCCTGGTGAATTTCTTAGCTAAGTTTTTTGTGGGGTTAGGGAGGGGGGTGGGATTTTTTGGTTGTTCGGAAATTGGGGGTAATCCGTCAACCACTGTTCAGGCCAGGTCCGGGACTGATCGCGGGGGGCGAGAGCGGAGGCCGGTTGCCTCAGGGGCTCCAGAGCGGGTCGTGGGATTACCTATTCCCACGACGTTAGGGAATGGCAGCAGGTGTATGAGCAGAGGGCCGTATCGATTTTTGGGAAGGCCTCTCCGCTGTTTGCAAGCGGTGAGGCACTCCGACCTCTGTCTCTTCCCCAAGGTCCTGGGAGCGAGGATGTGCAGCCACCTGAGCTCCGGTTGGTGTATCTGAATGCCAGGTCCGTTGCTAATAAGGCTCCTCTTGTCCGAGATTTGGTCGAGGGTGAGCATGCGGACCTGGCTTGCATTACGGAAACTTGGTTGGGCCCAGAGGGCGGTATTCCTCTGGTTGATATTTGCCCACCAGGTTTCCGGGTGCTACACCGAATTCGGGCTCAGGGTAGGGGTGGAGGAGTGGCGGTTGTTATGAGGGAGACCTTGTGTCCGCGGGAGACCACCGGTCCTCAGATAGTCGGGTGTGAGTCTCTCTTTTTGAGATGTGGCCCTGGTGCGCAGTTGGGCTTGCTGCTGGTGTATATTTCACCTAGACACGCAGCAGCAGCCCTGCCTGAGCTTCTCGATATTCTCTCGGGGTTGGTGGTTGAGTTCCCCAAACTTATAGTTTTGGGTGACTTCAACCTACCATCCCTGGGAGGATCATCTGAGTTAGCTCGGGAGTTCATGACTTCCATGACGGCCATGGACCTGACGCAAGTAATTGCTGGACCGACTCATGAGGGAGGCCATACCCTTGACCTGATTTTCTTATCTAGACGGTGGTTAGATGATCTTGGTGGGGGTTCCCCAATTGTTATACCCCTGTCATGGACCGATCATCATCTCCTGCGGCTGGTCTTCCGTTTTGCCACTCCCCACCGTGGGTGTGTGGAACCTATTAAATGGTACCGCCCCAGACGCTTAATGGACCCTGAGAGGTTCCAGGCTGCGCTGGGGTCCCCACCTGCCTCCTTTGCTCACAACTCGGCGGATGCCCTAGTGGAAGCCTGGGAAAGGGCGGCCACTGAGGCTCTGGACCGAGTTGTACCCTTGCGGCCCCTGACCCGGTGCAGATCTCATCGAGCTCCATGGTTTTCCGTGGAGCTTCAGGAGATGAAGCGTCGGAGACGGGGCCTAGAGAGCTGTTGGAGATCCAGCCGATCCGAATCCGACCGATTGCGACTAAGATCCTATATTAGGTCTTATCTCGCTGCGATAAGGGAGGCGAGGTCTAATCACTTCGCTGCCCTTATCGCGTCCGCAGATAATCGCCCGGCCGCCTTGTTTAGGGTGACCCGCTCCCTCCTTAATCAGGAGGTGAGAGAAGATCCCTTGCAGGGTTGTGCCGAGGAGTTTAACCAACATCTGTCGGACAAAATCGCTCGGATTCGGACCGGTCTGGACTCTGACTGGGCAGAGTCTGACGAGCAGGACACGGGCAATCTTGTCGTTTGGGAGGAGTTTGACTCTGTTACTCCGGAGGAAGTGGACAGGATCATGGGGAGGCTGAGTTCCACCACATGTTTATTGGATCCGTGCCCCTCCTGGCTGGTTTATGCGGCTCGGGAAGGGACACGAGGCTGGCTCCAGGCGGTTATATCTGCTTCTCTGAGTGAGGGTAGTTTCCCCGCCGTCTTGAAAGAGGCGGTGGTGAGACCCCTCCTCAAGAAGCCTGCCTTGGATCTGGCTGTGTTGAATAACTTCTGTCCGGTCTCCAACCTTCGTTTTCTTGCGAAGGTTGTTGAGAGTGTGGTGGCACATCAGCTCCCCCTGGTTCTGGATGAAGCGGATTATCTAGACCCGTACCAATCGGGTTTCAGGTCCGGGTACAGCACGGAGACAGCATTGGTCGCTCTGGTGAATGATCTCTGGAGGGCTCGGGACAGGGGATATTCCTCTGTCCTAGTCCTATTAGACCTCTCAGCGGCGTTCGATACCATCGACCATGGTATCCTGCTGCGGCGTCTCAGGGGATTGGGAGTGGGAGGCACAGTGTTACGGTGGTTCTCCTCCTATCTCTTGGGACGTTCGCAGTCGGTGTTGGCAGGGGAACAGAGGTCGACCTCGAGGTCTCTCGTTTGTGGAGTTCCTCAGGGGTCGGTCCTCTCGCCTCTCCTGTTCAACATCTATATGAAACCGCTGGGTGAGATCATTCGTGGTTTTGGAGTTGGGTATCATCAATATGCTGATGATACCCAGCTTTTTCTTTCTACCCCAAACCACCCCAGTGATGCCCTCGACGTGATGTCCTGCTGCCTGGAGGCGGTCCGGGTCTGGATGGGGAGTAACAGACTTCAACTCAACCCCGACAAGACTGAGTGGCTGTGCATACCTGCATCCCGAGATATTCAGAACATCCCATCACTTTCTATGGGGGGTGAACTATTACCCCCCGTAGATAGGGCTCGCAACTTGGGAGTCCTCCTAGATTCACGGCTTACTATGGACGATCACATAGTGGCTGTGACTAGGGGGGCCTTCACCCAGGTTCGCCTGGTGCGTCAGTTGCGGCCCTATCTTGACCGGGATGCCTTGTGTACGGTCACTCATGCGCTCGTGACCTCTCGCCTTGACTACTGCAATGCTCTCTACATGGGGCTGCCCTTGAAGACCACTCCGAGGCTCCAACTGGTACAGAATGCAGCCGCGAGAGTTGTGTTGGGAGTCTCCCGATACTCCCATATAACACCTCTGCTCCGTGAGCTGCATTGGTTGCCAGTTGTCTTCCGGGTGAGATTCAAGGTACTGGTAATGGTGTTTAAGGCCCTCCATGGCACGGGTCCGGAGTACCTTGGGGATCACCTGCTGCCGGCATCAACTTCCCTCCGCCCTGTGCGTTCCCACAGAGAGGGTCTCCTCAGGATGCCACCGATCAGAGAATGTTGATTGGTGGCCCCCAGGGGGAGATCCTTCTCTGTGGGCGCCCCGGAGCTATGGAATCAGCTGCCGGTTGAGCTCCGTATGGCGCCCGACCTTCGCTCCTTCCGTCGCGATTTGAAGACGTTTTTATTTGTACAAGCCGGCCTGGCCTGATGAGGGATGGGTGGTTTTTTAACGTTTGTATTTTTTTACTTGGGCATGTTTAATTCTTTTTTAACTTTTGTATCTTTGTATGTTTATATTTGCCCTGTACACCGCCCTGAGTCCTTCGGGAGAAGGGCGGTATATAAATAAAATTATTATTATTATTATTATTATTGTATAACCAATTGCAAGGATATTCCTCTCCTGATTAGGACCCTTCCATTAACCCTTTTTTACAAGTCCTTGGCAAATAAAAAAGAAAAGAGTGAGATGTAGAGATGGAGGTCAAGGATACGAAAGGACCGTGCGCAGAAAACTGCCAGCTTTAGTATCCTGTTATCCACATGTCTACGAGGTCATTCCAGTTAGCCTTGCCAAGGACTGCAAAGAACCAGCTAGATAAGAGAGACTCTGCCCTGGCTTGGATGTTTTAGATGTTCTCTAAGATTGACTGGGGAGTACACCAATAAACAATCCTTTTGCTGTGCGTTATTTCCTGCTTGTTTAACTGTATAAATACAATAAACTGCGTAGGCAGACAGACATATTTGGGACACCCTGCATTGACTGGTCTCTGAATCCCACAACCCCCCCCCCCGGCTGAGAGTGGTCCATAATTACAAAGTTCTGAACTCAGTGACAAGGACCATTATCCGCTGTCATCAATTTCAGACCTCTTAGATAGACTGCAGAAAGCAAACATTTTTACAAGATTGGACCTCCGCAATGCTTACAACGTCATTAGGATCAAAGAGTGCCATGGATAGTTAACTGCCTTTGACACCAGATACAGCAAATTTGAATACAGAGTGGTCTTCTTCACAGTCTTTATGCGAGGACCATATTTTCCAGATTTATGAACCAAACCTTTTCAGACCTCATAGATAAATTTGTGGTGCTCTATCTAGACAACATTTTGGTCTACTTTGAGAATGAGGCTCAGCACACAGACCATTTCTGCACAGTTCTCAATGGACTAAGAGATAACCATCTCTTTGCCAGGCTAGAAAAATGTGCCTTTGACCTGCAACAACTAGACTTCTTGGGTTACTGTATTTCCACAAAAGGCATCCAGATGAACGCCCAGAAGTTTCAAGCTGTCCTAGACTGGCAAGCCCTTTGAACAAAGACATCCAATGCTTCCTAGGCTTTGTTAACATGTACAGGAAGTTTATACCCACTTTTGCGCATAACGCCAAACCCCTGACCCAACTGACAAAAAAAGGAGTTAAATTTGCTTGGACGTCTACATATCAAACAGTATTTAAAGAGTTAAAGCAACTTTTTGCCTGCCAGCCCCTCGTTCAACACACAGACACATCAGAAAGATTTGTTGTTCAAACTGATACTTCAGTTGTTGACATTGGAGCTGTTCTTTTACAAGACAGGGAGAGAGAAAACAGCCTTCTGCCATGTGCTTTATTTTCCAGAACACTGACTGCCCCAGAATGGAATTATGACATTTTCAAAAAGGAACTTCTTGCCATTAAATCAGCCTTCCAACACTAGAGACACTTCCTGGAAGGCATGCACTTTCCTATAGAGGTCAACACAGACCACAAGAATCTACACACACTGCAACAAACAAAGCCGCTTTCACACAGACAAATCAGATTGCGCCAATTCTTCTCACGTTTTGATTTTTACATTAAATACATCCCAGGCTCCAAGAACTTAATGCCATATGCACTCTCATGCAAACTGGAATATTCTATACTTCAACAGGCTCCAGCATCAACAACAATTCTGCAACCTTCAAATTTCCAGCATCAACCACCACTGAGAGGTTGGGAGCTGCCCAACTGCCCTAGGACTTAATCACCAGGATAAAGGCTCAGCAAAGATCACTTCTCACAGGCCAGTATAGATGACCTCAAATAAAGTACAGCAGGTACTGTAACCCCATTGACAATGGAGGGAGGACCGCTGAAACACAAATGCAGAATAGTAGCTCCCCGATACAAGGAAGAGGTACTGCAGCTTTTCCACAACAATAAAACAGCAGGAACTTAAGAGGCTTCTGGTGGCCTAAGCAGCAGACATCAAGGAATACATGGCCTCTTGCCACACATGCAGGAGGGCCATAACCCTCCATCAGAAGCCAGTAGGGGTTTTGCAGCCACTACCAACACCCATGGCATATGGTCTCTCTAGATTTCATAATTGATTTACCCCCTGTCCAAGGCTTCACTACCATTCTGGTGGAAGCAAATCTTTTCAACAAAATGGCTCAGCCCAACTTTTTCTAGACATCTTTCAGTACCATGGCATGGTCTCAGCACTTGTTTCAGACAGAGGCGTACAGTTCCAGTCTAGGTTTCGGAAAGTACTTTTCCAACTCAGAATAACAGAGTTGGCAGAGACCTTGGAGGTCTTCTAGTTCAACCTCCTGCTCAAGCAGGAGACCCTATACCATTTCAGAAAAATGGTTGTCCATTCTCCTTTTAAAAGCCTCCAGTGATGGAGCACTCACAACATCTGAAGGCAAACCATTCCACTGGTTGATTGTTCTCATTCTCAGGACATTTCTCCTTAGTTTTAGGTTGTGTCAAGTATGGATATATCCTTGGTTCAGGTTTCTCCTTGGGCCTCATAGCCAT
>JAKJMR010016325.1:16861-32693 GCA_024449315.1 Daboia siamensis
ACAGGGAACCTCTGACAACGAGTACATGTTGCAGACTTGCAGCAACAGTCAAGATTGAACCTCTTTGCTTCTTTCAAAACCTATCGCTATTCAACTTGCCATTGAACTGGGGGGAGGGAAGGGTTAAATGCAGAGCCGAGGATGTGTGCATGGACTGTGAGAACCTAGAAACCATCAAGGTGACAACTGCGGCTGCTTGAGAAGGAGGTGGACAGTTCCAATAACAATCAGACATCTCATAATTGGACAATATGATCAACCAGGGGTGGGGAAAAAGGAAAGCTATTGTTTTAATTAGGGAACATTCAAACAGGAAAACCAGAGCTGGTTTTGATTCTTCAGTACCAAAATGGTGTATCCAATAAAGTTTTACTTTTGGGGAATCCAAGCTCCCAAGAGTGTTTACATGTTTTGGGTGCACTAGTTGGACGGTTGACAGGTTGCTTCGCTCCTTGGTTAATTTTCAACCATAGCTTCTTGTCTTGCCTTCTGGTGCTTTGAAAAATAGGTTGAACTGCTCTTCTTTGTGACAGCCCCTCAAATATTGGAACACTGGTATGATGTTGCCCTTAGTCTTTCTTTTCACCAGACTAGACATACCCAATTCTTGCAACCGTTCTTCATATATTTTAGCCTCCAGCTCCCAATCTTCTTTGTTCCTCTTTTCTGCACTCTTTCCAAAGTTTAAACATCTTTTTTATATTGTGGTGATCAAAACTAGAAGGCATTATAAAGCTGTAGTATCACTTCTTGTGATCCTGATTCTATCCCTCTGCTAATGTAGCATAGGATTGCATTGGCTTTTTTGGAAGCTGCAGCACACTGCTGGTTCATATTTAAGTGATTGTCCACTAGGACGCCAAGATCCCTCTCAAAGTTACAGCTATTGAGCCAAGTTTCACCTGTTGGTTTTCCTTGCCTGAGTATAAAACTGTACTTTTCACTACGTTGAATTTCATTTTGTTAGATAGGGTCCAATGTTCAGGTCTGTTGAGATACATCTGGGGTATTGGCTATTTCTGCCAGCTTGGTGTCATCTGCAAATTTGATGAGTTCCCCTTCTATTCCCTCATCTATGTCATTTATGAAGATATTGAAGAGTACTGGGCCTAAGACAGAACTTTGGGGTATTCCACTGCTTACTTCTCTCCATGTAGATGTAGTACCATTAAGTACTCATTGAGTGTGGTTTATCAGCCAGTTATAAATCCATCTGGTGGTGATGCTGTCTACCCTACATTTTTCTAGCTTACCAAGAAGTAGGTTGTAGTCTACTTTGTCAAATGCCTTACTGAAATCCAAGTATACTATGTCCACAGCATTTTACTGGTCCACTAATTTAGTCACTTTGTCAAAGAATGAAATAAAATTTATTTGGCATGATCTGTTTTTGACAAACCCATGTTGGCTTCTGTTTATAACTTTGCTTGCTTCTAGGTGTTCATAGATCTGTTGTTTGATTATCTTCTTCAGGATCTTCCCAGGTATTGATGTCAGGCTGATTGGTGTGTAGTTTCCTGGATCTTTCCCCCTCCCCTTTTTTGAAGATGGGAACCACATCAGCTCTTTCCCAGTCCTCTGGTAGTTCCCCGGGGCTCCAGAATCTTATGTCAAGATAAGCCTCTCCTCAGCTCATCACCCTGCCATGAATGGAGAAGCTGAAAAAACTAATCAGCTCCTCCAAAGGTATTTGAGGTTCTACTGCACCTACAGCCTTGACCGGTGGTACATTGGCACGTGGCAGGTGGTACGTGGCTGTGCCCAGTCCAGCCAAGGGTAGCAGGGGAGGGAATGAGCCAAAGCAGCGTAAGCACAGGACTTTCCATGAGAGAGTCCTCAGGAGCTGCAGGGCTGCTCGGGGTGAGACAAAGGCCCCAGGATTGGCACTTCCGGCTCACCCAGAAGAGAAAGGAGGAGGAGAGGGCAGAGACAGGAAGGGATATAAAAGGAGGCAATTTGGGCAGGAGAGGGAGAGAAGAAAGGACTCTGGAGAAAGAGGCACAAGAGAAAAGGCTTTTCTCACAGAAGCGGTCAGAGAGAGAGACAGACAGAGAGAGAGAGAGAAGAAAGGATTTTGGAGGAATGTTTGTGTGTGAATGGGGAGGATATTGAAGGAACATTTGTGTGTAAATGGAGGGGATATTGTAGGAATGTGTGTGTGTGAATGGGGAGGATATTGGAGGAACATGTGTGTGTGAATGGGGAGGATATGGAGGAATGTGTTTGTGAGAATGGGAAGTGCTGGGTGAACCGCGCTTTGCAGGACAAAGTGGGTGGACCTAGGCTGGCAGGCCCATTGGCATCAGAAAGGCTCCAAAGGAGGTAGGTGGGAGGGGGGAAGCAGGAGGATTTATAGCAGGTGCTGCCAGTCCTGCAAACGCAGTGCTGCCCCTGTGTTTTCCAACTCCGAAACTCCAGAGTAAAGTTGGGCAGCCTTTGAGCACCACTGACAAGCTGCAAATCTGTTGTAGTCTCGGCTGCTGCTGCCTTCCTTGGCCAGGCGAGGCTGGAGCGCTTGGCCTTTAGTCAGGGCTGCCGGCATGGTGGCAGGCAGGAGCGCCGGGGAAGCACCGCTTTGCAGGACAAAGCAGCCAGGTGTACTTGCAAGTCCCAGCCCAGCTACGGCGAGGAGCTGCAACTGTGTCTGTGCCCAGGGGACGAGGAGAAGGAACCGGAGGGGCACGGAGGCTGGGCTGCCTTCTGGTCTACTGGATTCGGGGTTTTCCTTTGATTGGGGGCATATGGCCTGACCCTGGCCAAAATGCAAATCCCTCTCTAAGCAGGGATTGGGTGGCTGAAGGCCTCTGTCTTTGTGGCCATGCAGTTCTGAAATCAATGGGCTGCTGCTGGGGAGGAGAATCAAAATAGGGTAAAAACAAGCATAGTCCACCATGGTTTATTGATTGCAAAGTTTTCCTCGAGTTTTCCTATCTCTTCCTGGGCTATTAAAATCACATTGGCAAGATCTGTACCAAACACCTGGCTGCAAACTACTCAGCCAGATTTTAGCCTAGCCCCTTGTGCAATCCCAGGCCACATTCTGGAGGTAAGAGGATGTAGCTGCAAAATTGATTCATTATTTATTCTTGCCTTTACCAGCAATAACTACATTCTTTGATGACTTTGCTAGCAACCTGCAGGCTGTGAACGTTCCCTTCCCCCTTGGGGAAAGAATTCAGAAGTGTTAAATTTATTTTTCCTGCTAATTACAGTATACCTTGTTGGGTTTTTAAGGAGCTTATGAGAAAAAGATGTGTCTGAAAATTAAAGAATGTATTGATTAAGTTGTGAGACAGGAAAGGGAAGTACATGAACTTATGCACTTCCAGTTGCTGACAGGTGTGCCACTAATATTCTGACTTGACACCTGCATGCTCTCACAGCTCAAAGATTATCTTCATTCTTCATAGGGCGGTATTGTGGATTAACTAAATTTTTCTGGGTTCTGATTTTAAGGTGAGTATCCTGAGCTATGGAGGCCTTTGACCTTCTTCTTAAATACATAATAACAAAATAATGAGAACTAAAGGCTCAAAGGGAAGGCAGATTAGAAAGAACGAGACCTTTTAGGGTCTTCAATTCCCTTCCTGTTAAGAGTTCCTTAATAAGGTTTGCTCTTCCTTCCTAACATCAATAAAGGTGGTTTTTCCAGAAAATATGTAAAGAGCTGTAATTAGTGATTTAACTATGTTTTCTTTTTGGCTGTGTTTTAATTTATATATAATGTATGTTTAATTGAGGAGGGCTTGGAGAGGTAGAAGTGGCCAATATGGAGGCTGCACTTTGCCCTCTAGATCTCTGTCTCCCCTGCAGATCTCTGGAGAGGAGGAGGGGGTGGCAGGGGAGCTGTGTGAGGGAAGGCTGTCTCAACAAGCCAGCATCCTTACCATGCATGCTTGGAAATGGGAATTCCCTTTCGAGAAGGGCCAGCCTCCCTTGTGCAGGACCTGGGAGCACTGCTCCCCTGCCACCTCCTCTTGCTCTCCAACTTCAAAACAGAAGTTGGACTCGGAGGAAACTGCTTCCTGCAAATGTCCTCCACCTCCTACTTTGCCGGGAGGGGGCACCAGACAGGGAAACACCAACGATGTCTGGGATTGCTAAGTCCTTGCTGATTGGACCCTCTTTGCTTTTAAACTGCCAGAGGCTGCTGGGAAAAGCTACAAAACTGTAAGTTAAGGAGAAGTGGGTGGAGGGGCACAGTAGTGGCCCGCGCACCTAACGGCGTGCGAATCATATAACAAAATCAAAAATATTGGTGGTATATTCAGGGCAAGTGCATCTGAGATTCCTTTCATCTCAGCATGTCTGGCTTAGTTCAGTGCAACACTTGTTTTGCAGCTGTCTTTCACAGCACTCTTTTCAAACTGGGAAACTGTCCTATATGTACACAAATTACTAGTCTACAAGGACAGATTATTCATCTAGGGTCTGTAATCTGCGCTCTTCAGGCAGAAATTAGGTGTTCAGTTCAGCCCTCCTACTCTACTGAGCCTCCACGCTATCAGCCCCCTCTACCACAAAGATCCTGCAGAAGAAGGGCAGTGTGGACAACTGTGGGATATGGCAGGATGAGAGCTGTGAACCATAAACCCAAAGCTTTAGCTGTGTCCCTGCATAACAGATACAGTACCCTTGCTGACCTTAACAGGGACATTAAGGAAACAGGTCAAGGTAATTGTGATAACTCAAATAAGCAGGGGACCATGGTCCGAGATGAACTTGTTTCTGACAGGGAGAAGTGCGAATCAGGTATTACACATCAGTCATGCAAGAAAAGAAAGGTACCCCAAAAGAGAAGCCACCTTCTGGTTGGTGACTCAATTATAAGGGATGTAAATTTAGGAAAGGATACAGAGATTTCAAAAGAGGTCAGGTGTCCTCCAGGTGCTACTGCCAGTAGGGACAAGAAGCGTATTTTCAAAATAGTCAACAATGCCAGCAAAGACTGTGATGTGGATGCCATTGTACATCTTGGCACTAACGATCTGTCCCAAAACGATGTACTCTCTGTGCAGAATGATTTCCACAGCTTGGGGCAGGAACTCAGCAGAATAGGCTGTAGGCTCACTTTTTCAGAGGTCTTACCAGTGTATAAGGAGCAAAATGGAAAAGGCCAGCGTATAGTAGAATTAAATATGTGGCTAAAGGAGTGGTGTAAAGGAGAAGGCTTTGGTTATATTAGTTACGATGTCTGTAGCTGGTCCAATGAAAAAATGTACAAAAGAGATGGTCTGCATCCATCCAAGAAAGGGACTGAGTTACTTGGCAATAAAATCACAGCTTTTCTGAAGGAATATTTAAACTAAACAACGGGGACAGTGAGTTAATTGATACAGAACATCACTGTCCCCGGCAATCTAAGAAAATAGGGGAACTCAGGCACCACACAAGTTATGTAGCACGTAAACACAGGGTCAGTCATAAAGGACTCAAATGTCTGTACACCAATGCGCAGAGTATGAACAGTAAGCAGAGTGAACTAGAAATTCAGGTAAATGAGGGCGGATATGATATTGTTGCCATTACAGAAACATGGTGGGACGAAACCCACAAATGGAACACACAGCTAGAGGGATTTAAATTATTTAAAAGAAATAGACTAAACAAAAGAGGAGGTGGAGTTGCTCTATATATAAGAAATAACTTTATCTCTACAGAAATAGAGCACAACAGTGATGAAAACTGTAAACTTGAATGTATTTGGGTCAATATAAAAGGGGAAAAAAATGACATTGCCATAGGTGTATACTATAGGCCGCCCAACCAAACAGAGGAAATAGATGAACTTTTTGCTAGTCAGTTAACTAAGGTATGTAGGAAGTGCATCACAATAGTAATGGGGGACTTTAATTACCCTGATATCAACTGGGAGACAAATTCTGCACCAAGTGGAAGATCTAACAGATTCCTGACAAACCTAGCAGACAACTTTCTCTCCCAAAAAGTAGAGAAGGGAACTAGGGGATTAGCCATATTGGATTTAATTCTCACTAACAGAGATGAAATAATAGAAAGTGTCAAAGCCACAGGAACCTTGGGGGGAAGTGATCATGCAATATTGGAATTCAACATTATGGAAGCACAAGCAATAGAATACAGCCAAACTAGAGTCTTGGACTTTAAAAGAGCTAATTTCAATAAACTTAGAGAGACCTTGGGACGAATTCCATGGATGAGAATCCTAAAGGGGAAAACAACTCAAGAAGCTTGGGAAAAGTGAGATAATAAAGGCCCAGTCTAGCACAATACCAACAAAGAAGAAAAATAACAGCTTTCAAAAGAAACCAGCATGGCTGCATAAAGAACTTTCTGATAAACTGAAAGATAAAAAGGACAAGTATAGGAAGTGGAAAGAGGGGCACATAACTAAGGCAGAATATCAGCAAACAGCCCGTGCCTGCAAAGATGAAGTGAGGGAAGCTAAGGCTCAAAATGAACTAAGGCTTGCGACCAAAGTCAAAAATAACAAAAAAAGCTTCTTTCAACATATAAGAAACAAGAAAAAAGTTAAGGAAATGATTGGTCCATTAGTGGGGGAAAGTGGCAAGAAGGTGACAAGCAACAGGGAGAAAGCAGAACTATTTAACTTGTTTTTTACATCTGTCTTTACACAAAGGGAAAAAACAGTCCAACCTACCAAAACCAGTGCCATAAAAAACAGAATAGAAACGCAAGTTAAGATAGGCAAGAAAATGGTAAGTGAGCACCTGTCCAGCCTAGACGAGTTCAAATCATCAGGACCAGATGGATTACACCCCAAAGTTCTCAAGGAACTGGCAGACGTGATCTCAGAACCACTGAATTATATTTTTCAAAGATCCTGGAGCACTGGGGAACTACCAGAGGACTGGAAGAGAGCTGATGTAGTTCCCATCTTCAAAAAAGGGAAAAAATAAATCCAGGAAACTACAGACCTATCAGTCTGACCTCAATACCTGGGAAGATTCTGGAAAAGATAATCAAACAACAAATCAGCGAACACCTTGATGCGAACAAAGTTATCACTAAAAGCCAACATGGGTTTGTCAAAAACAGATCATGCCAGACAAACCTTATTGCATTCTTTGACCAAGTGACAAAACTAGTGGACCAGAGGAATGCTGTAGATATAATTTACTTGGACTTCAGTAAGGCATTTGATAAAGTAGATCACAACCTACTACTTGATAAGATAGAAAAATGTGGGTTAGATAGCATCACTACCAGATGGATTTGTAGCTGGCTGACAGGCCGTACTCAGCGTGTGGTCCTCAATGGAACTGCATCTACATGGAAGGAAGTGTGTAGTGGGGTGCCCCAGGGCTCTGTTCTGGGCCCAGTGCTCTTCAACATCTTCATCAACGATTTGGATGAGGGGATAGATGGGGAACTCATCAAATTTGCAGATGACACCAAGCTGGCAGGAATAGCCAATACTCCAGAAGATAGGCTTAAGATACAGGAGGATCTGGACAGGCTCGAACACTGGGCGCTATCTAACAAAATGAAATTCGATTGTGAAAAAAGTAAAGTTCTACATTTAGGCAGGAAAAATCAAATGCACAGGTATAGTATAGGTGGTACCTTGCTCAATAGTAGTAACTGTGAGAGAGATCTCAGAGTCCTAGTGGACAATCACTTCAATATGAGCCAGCAGTGTGCTGCAGCTGCCAAAAAAGCCAACACAGTGCTAGGCTGCATTAACAGAGGGATAGAATCAAGATCAAGTGAAGTACTAATACCACTTTACAATGCCTTGGTAAGGCCACACCTGGAATACTGCATCCAGTTTTGGTCACCACGATGTAAAAAAGATGTCGAGACTCTAGAAAGAGTACAGAGAAGAGCAACAAAGATGATTAGGGGACTGGAGGCTAATACATATAGGGAACGGTTGCTGGAATTAGACATGTGTAGTTTAATGAAGAGAAGGGTGAGGGGTGACATGATAGCAGTGTTCCAATATCTCAGGGGCTGCCACAAAGAAGAGGGAGCCAAGCTATTCTCCAAAGCACCTGAAAGCAGGACAAGAAGCAATGGATGGAAACTAGTCAAGGAGAGAAGCAACCTAGAACTAAGGAGCAACTTCCTGACAGTTATAACAACTAACCAGTGGAACAACCTGCCTCCAGAAGTGGTGAATGCTCCAACACTGGAAGTTTTTAAGAAGAGACTGGACAGCCATTTGTCTGAAATGGTATAGGGTTTCCTGCCTTAGCAGGGGGTTGGACTAGATGACCTCCAAGGTCCCTTCCAACTTATTATTATTATAAGCCACCATCTCTTTTTAGGGAGACCGTGTAGAACTCTCAGTTCCCCAGAAACAAGCCTGGCACTTAATGGTCCTTCAGGTTTCACCAGCAAATATTGTTCCCCAACCCTCTGGCTTATTGGAACAACTCGTAGACCCAGACATGTGGTACTCTGGAATCCCCAGATGGATATCAATGCATCCCAAGTAGAAATACTATTACTCCCCAATGCACAACCGGTCTCTATATGTCAGTATCACATTGGTATGGAGGCAGTCACTTGCCAATACAACTGCAGTTGTGTTGCAATATGTAGATGACCCTTCTGAGGATGATTATCTTCAGAATTCTGTTTCCCTATTGAACTCCCTTTGCCGCTGGGGCTATAAGGCTTCTGGTGCTAAGGCACAACTTGTTAAGCAGGAGGTCAGATATTTAGGTTACATTTTATCTCAGGGTACTAGGAAGCTCTCATAGGAGCGGATCCAGGCTGTCTGTCTTCTTAAACTACCGACAACAAAGCGCCAGCTATGACCCTTGGAAGCTGGGAGCACCCAGTGGCATACTTTTCTAAAAAGCTTGATCCTGTTGCCCAGGGGTGGCCTGCATACCTCTGTGCTGCTGTAGCCGTTGTCCTTTTATTAGAAGCTGCTGAGCAATTAACTTTTGGCACTGCCATTGTCACTGAGTCTCCTCATTCCATCCAGGAGCTACTAGAGTCAAAGGGAGGCCATTGACTAACAGCCAGTCGCCTTGAAAAGTATCAGATAGCCCTTTTTGATAATCCACATGTACATGCTGTGGTCACTTTAGACCAAGTATTGGAAGCAGCAGCCCTTCCTGTGCGAACTTCAGCCTAAAAGGCTGAGCTCATTGCCTTGACCAGAGCCTTAGCATTATCAGAAGGTACGGTTGTTAATATTTTAACAGACAGTAAATTCGCTTTTGGTGTTGTACACATACATGATGCCTTGTGGAAGGAGCATGGGTTGCTAACTGCACAAGGCGCCCCTGTTACAGTAAATGTGGACCTGAAATATTGAGATTATTGAATGCTGTTTTGATTCCCAGCAAGGTAGCCATTATACATGTAAGGGCCCATGGTAAGGCTAGAGCACTCTGACTCCTGTACATGGGAATTCTCCTTGGTTTGTCATCTATTTGTGGAATGGCTTTAGGCAAATACAATTTTTTTTAATCACTACTTTGAAAAATGTAAAATCCAGATTTGACTACATAAGAAAATTAGAAAGCTTTTCTCCTTTTGTATCTAGGTTCAGTTGTCAATACAGTTCTAGAAACACTCCACACCATGAACTGGAGATAATTTTGAAATTGAACACACAAATGTCCCCCAAAATTGAGCAAAGTTGTTATTTTAAGGACTAAATTTCAAGGTATAGCAGGCATTGAAGCAGACCTCACTGTAGTGATTAGTGGAGGTGCTGGTGTTTTGTCCTAATAAAAGCCCCTGACTCTTCCCACTTTGAAATGCTAGAACATGGATGGTTTTCTGGTATTTTACACTAGAGGGATCAACACATGTGATTTTTCCCGTATCATTACAAAGAGAAAATCGGGTGGTATTATGGACACACGTCCCAACAACCTCTTTGCAGCTTATCTGAGTATGGTATATCAGGGTCCTCATAAGCTCGTTCCCTGATCTGATAGTAACGATACATGCAGAACAATCAGATGGGGATTTGGTAGATCCCATCATTTGGAGAGGCAAAAGCATTAAGACAAACAGTATAACCATGCCAAAAATCAAGTCCGTCCTTCCCCCTTTCAAGGAAGGTGCAGGGAAAATAACGACACAAGGCAAACAGGCCACAAAAGGAGTAACAAAACAGGGCAGCTTATTTAAACGGAGTCCAGTTCATGGTTCAGGCAGTCATCTGGATTGTCAGAAGACGGGAACAGGTCAAAGGGTGATGGCAGAACCATGCGGAGCTTGAGCTAGAGTTCATCTAGCTGTTGAAATGCCACTGGATGGATGGAGGTGACACCTTCTTTATTCTAGATCCATGGACCCACACCTTTAACCCCTCAACCTTTACTGCAGTGTGGGTGCTGAGCAGCACTTGTCAAGGCTCAGACCACTTCGGATCAACAGAGGAAGGTGACAGTTCTAAAACTCAGACCCACTTTCCAGGTTCAGCAAGCGGAGGGTTGTCCAAGAGTGGTGGCAGGGCAGCTTGAGTCTGTTTAGAGATAGACAACAACACTTGCGCCAGATTATACAAATATTTAGTCACATTCTTTTCCCCAACATCACAGTTCATTTGGGAGGTGGCAGCAAAGGGCTGTCCATATAACATTTCAAAAGGGGAAAGGGAGAGTTTCCCTGAGGGTAGAGCCCTTATGCGAGTGAGGGCAACAGGTAAAATCTTTGGCCAAGGTAGGCTAGTTTCTTGACAGAGTTTACCCACATGGTTTTTGAGGGTTCTATTCATGCATTCAACCCTAGCTGAAACCTGTGGCCAGTAGGCTGAGTGGAGATGCCATAGGATGTTGAGGATCGTGCTGGCATCTTGGGTGATTTGAGAGGTGAAGTGCCAGTCATTATCAGATTCCAGGCCTTTTGGCACTCCAAACCTGGGTATTATAATTTCAATCAGACCCTGCACTACTTCTCAGGCCTTTAGGGTAGCTGTTGGGATGGCTTCTGGCCATCCCATGAAAAGGTCCACAAACACAAGCAAGTTGGACTTTGCTCCATGCTTGAGCATTTTAGTAAAGTCAACCTGCCAGGCCTCTCCTGGGTATTTGGCAGTACGAATATGGCCTGGGGGAACAGCTCCCGCCCCAGGTGGGATTCTTTCTTTGACAAACCTCACACTGATGTGCAACTGTTCTACAAGCTTGCCTAATGCCTGAGTTACAGTAGCAGTGATTTAGCCACGAGCCCAAGAGATGGGGTCCTGAATGAGAGGCTTGGTGGCTTCTGTTGACAACCTTCCAAAACAGCATGTGGGTAAGTTGTACTCGACCATCCACAACCCACCATCCATTTTCCATGTCCCTCCCAGGAGCAACCTATCCCATTGGTCATATAAAGGGGGCATGTCTTGGACAGGATCAGTGAGAATGAGGGGCAAAACGTTTTCGGCCAGGTCTTGTTCTCCTAGCAAAGCTCTTCTAGTAGGGGCTTCATTTTCAAAGTCTTTCCATCTGCCCCTGTGAAGCCACGGGCTTTCCATAGTGTAGAGTGAGTGTGAGCCCCAAGGAAGGCATAGTGGCTTCCGTATAGATGTTAACATGCTGTCCTTTTGCCAGTTGGCAGGCCTCAATGAGGACTAGTAGTTTGGCTGCCTGACAATGGCCAAGGTCAGCAAAGTGGAGGAATTTGATGTGGGGCATCCTGAGAGATGGAGTTCTTACATTTCTCGTGTCGAGAACAACCTGCAAGCTAACCAAGTTAGCGAAGACGGCTTGAAGGCTGCAACGCTTCTGTGCATGTGTGGCCAGGTGATGTTCGATATAGCTGAAAACCTAGTTGCTCCTGCTACACTAGAGTCGGTCACCTACGCAGATCTTAAGAAGAAGCTCAAGGAACATTTTGAGCCAAAGCTCTCTGTCATTGCATGGAGGCATGTGTTTGAGCAGCGGAAGCAGCAGCCAGGACAGTCTGCCGCTGAGTTCATAGCTGCTCTACGACAGGCGTCCCGGCTTTGCAACTTTGCAGACCTCGAAGAAAGACTGAGAGACCGTTTGGTTTGCAGGTTGAGGAACAGGTACCTCCAGCAGAAGTTATTCACAAAAGAGACCCTCACATTCCAAGATGCCCTGAAGGAGGTGATGGCCAAAGAAGCTGCCGGAGGAGCCATCAAAGCCTTGCGGCCCTTCAAGAACACTCCCAGCCCAGAAACCATCCACCACAAGGACGCCCAAAGAGCAGAAGACTCCAACATGGACCATGAGATCAATCGGCTGCAGAAGCAACCAGAGAGGGGCCAGCGGCCATTTGACAAGGCAGTTCCCTTTACTCGATGTGTGGGCTGTGGAGGCTGACATAGATGCTCAGAGTGCAGGTTCCGCACAGCAACATGCCAGGCATGTGGCAAACAAGGACACATTGCCACCATCTGCAGAGTTCGCCAGAAGGACGTACTGCAAGAAGAAGTATTCAGAAAAGGTACCAGGGTCCCGGGGCAACACAGAGTCAGCTATTGCTCCAGCCGAAGAAGCATATTTAGAACAGGTGCCCATCGCCCCCTTAAAGAGAAGTTTAGGCTCAAGGTTAAGCTTCATGAAGTTCCATGCAACTGTTCTGTTCCAGCCTACGACCATCCTTGTTTGCGTGTCAAGGACAACCCCTTTTCTTTTAATCAATAGGCTGGAAAAACCCAACCCTTTGGGTTGTCCAAGATGGTTGGCATGTCCAAGAGGGTTCCTCGCTGGCTTCTTGGCTTTTAATGTCAAGCGGTTTTCCGGCTCTGCTGGGTGCCATGTCCAAGATGGTTCCTCGCTGGCTTTTGGGCTTTTAATGTCGAGCGTTTTTTTGGCTCTGCTGGGTGCCATAGGTTTTTTTGTCATCGTTTTGGCCCCCATTCGGTCAGTGGAACTGCTGGCGGAGCATTAGCTCCCTCCCCTGTCGGGATAAATCATTTGAAACAAAAATAAAAATTTCGGCAAAACATTCATTTTCACTGCTGCAATTCTTCCCAATAAAGACAATTGTAATTTTTTCCAACTATCTAACACTTTTTGTATTTTCAACCATAACAGTTCATAATTATTTTTATATAATTTCACATTTGAAGCTTAAAGATATCCCCCCAAATATTTAGTCTTTTTAATTATTTTAAATCCTGTTAATTTTTCTAGAACAACCTTTTGTTCGATAGTCATATTTTAGACAATATTTTAGTTTTTTGCGTATTTATCTTAAATCCAGAAACTTTTCCATATAACAATATTATCTCCATCAGATCTACAACCGAGTAAGTTGGTTGACCTAATGTAATAACCAAGTCATCCGCAAACGCTCTCAATCTATAATCTTGATCTTTTATTTTAATTCCCTTAATTTTATTTGAGTCACGTATCTTAATCAATAATATTTCCAATGTTAAAACAAACAACAAAGGTGACAATGGACACCCCTGTCTTGTACCCTTTTCAATATTACATGCTTCTGTCAAACTGCCATTGATTATTATTTGAGCTGTTTGCTTCTGATATATCGCCCTAATAGGTTGTAACAAATAACCCCCAAAGTCCATTTTCTCCAGTACCTTAAATAAAAATTGCCAATCCAATTGATCAAAAGCTTTTTCAGTGTCCAAAAAAATCAGCGCTGCAGAGACCTGGTTATTTATTTCCAAGAATTCCAATAAATCTACAATATGTCTCACATTATTTTTCATTTGTCTACCACTTATAAATCCTGTTTGGTCACTATGAATCATTTGCTGCATTACTTTCATTAATCTATTTGTTAAAATTTTTGCAAATATCTTGTAGTCAGTATTTAAGACCGATATTGGCCTATAATTTTTGGTTTGGGTAAGATCTTGATCTTCCTTCGGAATCAGCAATATAAAGGCTGTTTTCCACGATGGAGGCACTTCTCCTCCAGATTGGATTGTTCTAAATAATTCTTTTAAGGGTTCCACCATTTCTAGCTGTAAATCTTTATAATAAACAGCAGTCAAGCCATCTGTTCCTGGTGCTTTCCCCACCTTTAATTGTTTAATTGCTAAAATAATTTCTTCAGCATTTATCAGTTGATTCATCCCTTCCCTTTGCTCTTGTGTAAGAACAGGGATATTCACTTCTTGTAGATATCTATCTATATCTATACCTTGAATTTTATCCCTGGCATATAACTCAGAACAGAATTCAACAAAAGCCTTTTTAATAAGATTTTGCTGAAACACCTCTTTTCCCTTATATTCTATTTTATCTATGTTACGTGACCTTTGTTTTTTCCTTAACAAATAAGCTAGCCACCTACCTGGCTTATTAGCATTACAAAAAGTATTATGTTTAACATACCGTAGGATGGTTGCTACTTGATCTGCCATCAACATATTAAACTGACCTCTTAACAAAGTAATTGCTTCTTTCATCCTCTTGTCAGATGGATTCAAAATTAGAGCCTTCTCTTTCCTCTTAATTTCCTCCTCTAACTCTTTACCCATTCATGGATTACTGCCTTGTCGTGGCGAAGGGGCTTGCGTAATTCAATGAAGCTATGAGCTATGCCGTGCAGGGCCACCCAAGACAGACAGGTCATAGCAGAGAGTTCTGACAAAACGTGATCCACTGGAGAAGGAAATGGCAACCCACTCCAGTATCTTTGCCATGAAAACCCTATGGACAGTACCAAAAGGCAAAACGATATGACGCTGGAAGATGAGCCCCTCAGGTCGGAAGGCGTCCAATATGCTACTGGGGAAGAGCAGAGGGCTAGTACTAGTAGCACCAGAAAGAATGAAGCGACTGGGCCAAAGCCAAAAGGACGCTCAGCTGTGGATGTGTCTGGTGGTGAAAGGAAAGTCCGATGCTGTAAAGATGTTTTCTCCATAGGAACCTGGAATGTAAGATCCATGAATCAAGGAAAGTTGGACATGGTCAAACAAGAGATGACAAGACTGAACATCGACATCTTAGGTATCAGTGAACTAAAATGGACAGGAATGGGTGAATTTAATTCAGATGACCATCAGGTATACTACTGCGGGCAAGAATCCCTCAGAAGAAATGGAGTAGCCTTCATAGTCAATAAAAGAGTAGGAAAAGCAATACTGGGATACAATCCTCAAAATGACAGAATGATCTCAGTTCGAATCCAAGGCAAACCATTCAATATCACAGTAGTCCAGGTCTATGCCGCAACCACCAGTGCTGAAGAGGATGAAATTGACCGGTTCTATGAAGCCCTACAGCACCTTATAGAACTAACACCAAAAAATGATGTTCTTATCATCATGGGGGATTGGAATGCTAAAGTAGGAAGCCAAAAGATAACCGGAATAACAGGCAAGTTTGGCCTTGGAGTGCAAAATGAAGCAGGGCACAGGCTGATAGAAGCTAGTGGAGGTGACAGTATTCCAGCTGAGCTATTCAAAATCTTAAAAGACAGTGCAGTAAAAGTGCTACACTCAATTTGCCAGCAAATTTGGAAAACTCAACAGTGGCCACAGGATTGGAAAAGATCAGTTTACATTCCAATTCCAAAGAAAGGCAGTGCCAAAGAATGTTCAAACTATCGCACCATTGCACTCTTTTATCATGCTAGTAAAGTCATGCTTAAAATCCTACAAGCTAGACTTCAGCAGTATGTGGATCGAGAACTACCAGAAGTACAGGCAGGATTTTGAAGAGGCAGAGGAACTAGAGATCAACTTGCCAACATACGCTGGATCATGGAGAAAGCTAGGGAGTTCCAGAAAAACATCTACTTCTGCTTCATTGACTATGCTAAAGCCTTTGATTGTGTGGATCATAACAAACTGTGGCAAGTTCTTAAAGAGATGGGAGTACCAGACCATCTTATTTGTCTCTTGAGAAACCTATATGCGGGTCAAAAAACAACAGTGAGAACTGGACACGGAACCACTGATTGGTTCAAAATTGGGAAAGGA